>PVKA01002831.1:0-111406 GCA_004027165.1 Ctenomys sociabilis
CTTTCCCTCACCCCCACTGTTCCTTCCCTTTGAAAATTTATTTTCCTTTCACAGCATATATTGTACCTTTTGTTTGTTATTTACTCTTTCAGGTTCTTACACTATGAATACAATAAGATGTTCACACATGCATGTCTGATTTATTTCACTCACCAGTATGGTCTCTAGTTGCAACCAACTATCTATAAAAACCTAGGGTTTATTTTCCTTTACAACTGAGTAGTATTCCATTGTATAAAACTTTCACATCTTTTCTTCTCTTTTACCCATTCCTCAGTTGATGAGCATTTGGCTTGTTTCCAAGATTTAGCTATAACCATGTGCTAGAATTGTGCTGCTGTAACCTTGAGTACACATATATTGTCATGGTATGATGTTTTCAGTTCTTCAAAAATACTCAGGAGGCGAAAAGCAGGCTTGAGTGGGACTTCTAATCCTAGTTTTTGAGGAATCGCTACATTGATTTCCAGGGTATTTGTAGCAGACTTTTAATATGCTTAAGAAAAGAATCCACATTATTTCTCTTGTATGTGAAAATTGTCTTTTCCCAGCTGCATTTATTGAAAACTGTCTTTCCTCATTGTGTTTAGTTAATTCTCTTTTCTTGAATTGATTGTTCAGATAGGAATCTTCACATTTCAGTGTTCTCATCTGTTTAATTAGTATTTATAATTATTTTGATTTCTTTAACTTTGAATATAATTTAAAATAAGGAAGAACAATACCTTCACAACTGCTTTGGTTTTGTAGAAACTTTTGTGATGTCATATGAATTTCAAGATTTTTCATTTCCACAAAGAGTAGCATTAATGTGGGATTGATGGGATTAATGTGAAAATGTAGATCACTTTAGATATCATGAAAACTTACCTTATTCATGTGTACAATTTAAGACCTTGAGATTCTTTTTTATTCATTTTTATTTCATGCTTCAATGGTTTTATATTTTTCATGTATAATTTCTTCCACTAGCTAAATATACCTGCAATTGCTTTATTATAATACAAGTATTATTAGAGTTGTACTGAAATTTCTTCTTGTGTCTTGACATTATACATAGAAATAAAACTAATTTTTGTTTTCATTTTTTTGTCCTGCAGCTTTTCAAAATTCCTTACCGTTTTCAAAATCTGAATAGAATTTTGGGGATTTTCAGTGCAGATGAGTTTAGTATTTGTTGGCAAAAGAATTTTACTAATTTTATGATCTTGATGTATTTAATTATTTTTCCTAGCTACTTTGGCAAAGACTTCTAGTCCTGAATTCCTACCTTATTTCTGATCTTAGGTGAAGGTTGTTTAGCATCCCATTACCAAGGATGATGTGAAAAATAAGGTTGTTGTATTGATAATTAGATCAATTTCTTCTACTCCAAATCTGTGTAGAGATTTTGATCATGAAATTTTGTTCAGTTCACATAAATGTATTGAAATTTTCATGTTGTTTTATCATCTATGATCTCTCCTGTGTATTAACTTGTATGTATTAATGCTTCCCTGTGCACAGGAATGAATCATGCTTGATCAACTGATGTGAACTTGAAAGTGCTATTGAATTGGTATATTAACATTTCTGAGATTTTTCACATCTACATTCATCAGGAATATTTGTCTTTGTGTTGTTTCTGGTCTTGCCTTCAATTTGAAGATGGCTGGTACTCATACATGTGGATCTTTATATCCAGTGCTGGGTCATCTGAATACTTTTTTGACATTACTTATTTAAATAATCTGTGGCTCTTTTTGTCTCTGCTCTTAAAACTGCCTTAACGTATACATTGTTCTACTTCATCATGGTCCGTAAACACAGAAAGATTTCTCCATTTTTTTGTACTTTTAAATTGTATTTATTTGCCTAAATAAATGGCTAATGCAGTAGCTATTTTTTTTTGTAATTTTATTATTTATTCAGACTGATTAACATTGCTAGGAGTACCCTCTCAACTTCTTAGTTCAAACATTGCATTCCTCCACTGTGGAGTTCCTGTTGGTAATTTTTCATGGATTCCTTTACTTTTTTTTTTCTAATGTAAACTACTGCTCTTCTTTTGTCTTCCTGTTTTTGTCAATTCTGATTTTTATAGTTCAGTTATCTTCATAATATGATTATTTTGAATTCTTTGTCAGGCAGTTGGCAGTAGGCAGGGGTATCAGGCACTGCAGCTTTGCTTTCCTCAAATAATTTCTACTGGTACTGGAGTTTGGTGGGGAGGCTTATTGACTGCTATCTTCTATTCTGCAATCTGATATCATTCTCTTTTAGTTTTTCACCATGAAAACCATCATCCAAATCTTATTTTACCCACTGTAAATATTCAGATGATGCTAGGATATCATTAAAATAATACAAATTGTTGTTGATATTTTTAAAAAAATTATGTGATTATTTTAAAAACAACCTTACACTCTCAGATATGCTTGTAATTGCATATTAGATTTTATTTTTATCCTGGATATCATTCAGTGGCAATTTTGAGAGTGGATATACTTGTTTGTATTCCCAGTAGCGCTGTAGTATTCCTTTCCCTATCCTTCTTATTTGTGTTCTTAGTTTTTTGTGTGTGTTCTTTGTTTTTTGATATATGTACATAGTGTGCTTTCTTTAAAAAATCAGCAAAATATTATGTCACAAAATACAGGTACTTTTTCCTTCCTCTTACTTTGGTTCCCATGTTTCTGTTTTACCTCCCTTTGGGGCACACCTATCCCAGGCACTCACTCTCAGAACCAGCTCCATTCCGAGTCAGCCTCCATCCTTAGCATAGTGTTATGCTTAGATTTCCATAAACATATTGCTGAGCTTAAAGAAGGTAGAGGAATAGCTTGGGTTGAGAACCTGTCCTTTCCATTATCAAGTTAGCGATGCCAACTGCAAGGGGGAAAAAAGCAGAGCAGCACGTCTGTGTTGGGAAAGTCAGCAGATGTGACTCCAAGATAAACGGCGAGCAGGTGTGATGAGTTACGGAGTTGGCTTTTTTGTAGACAAATGAAGCTGTCGCCATCATAATCAGGAAGTGCTTCCGCTGCAGAATTCTCTCTGTCCCTTAAGTGCCAAACTTATGCTTCTTACAGCTTCAGAGGTTCTAAGGGAAATGCAGAGAAACTTCCCAACTGCTCTCTACGCTACCGTGTTGGAATGAGGAGTGCTAATTGAAACACAGTCACTGAGAGTGGTTTAAGAAGCAAGGTCTTCATTTTACACACGATAGTTGTTGAGCCTCTTTGTTAAAGTAAAGTAAAATTCTTAAAAAGATATTTGGCAGAACTGGAATGGAAAACAGTAATGCAACAATTAAGTGGTAGTGTTGATAGATAAGGTATGGTGGAAAGAAAAATAAAAAACTTTTGACGGTGGTATTTACTTTCTTGGAAAAGTCCAACATGCTCAGCCTTTGGACTTCTGACCCTTCCTGCAAATCACCACAGGAAGCTGCAGCTCTGCACTCACCTTCGGTGCCTGGTTTCATCCTTTTTTTAAAAAAAAAATATTTATTTATGTATATGCCACAGGGTCTCACTACGCAGCTTAGACTTGTAGTGTCCTGTTTCAGCTTCCCCGGTGCTGGGATTTTCTTTTTAATTTTAATTTTATTTTTTTATAGAAGAACAAGTAGCAATTAGACAATTCCAAATCAAATCACTAGGACAGATTCAACAATTTATACATGACACACCGTTTTCATATTGGCCTTCTGCTGCACAAGGTGCATAAATGATAGTCCATGCACAAATACCATTAGAGAAGGTGCTTCTGATCAATGAATTAAGGGAATGTAGCTGCATACCTATCTTTTTTTTCCCCAAAGCTGAATGATAACAGTGTAAAAAGTACTAGTTATTGAAACTACTATAACTCAGCTTTGGTTGCATCCTTTTAAGGCTGAGAAAAGGATAGACGCATCCCATTTCGCTTGATGGAATGTCTCAAATAAAATCATAGAATCTAAGAGTGAAATACTATCAGTTCTAAAATTCAAGTCTAACGTCAACTCTCATGTTAACTGCGTGTGTGTGTGTGTGTGTGTGTGTGTGTGTGTGTGTGTGTGATGTACCAGGAAGCTGTAACAGCACTGAAATATTTCTTGTCCATTCATTTTTTTAAAGGATATGGTATGTAAGCTTCAATATACATCAGATAGTTTATACACTAACAACATACACACATGATTTGTGTGTCCTTTTTGTGTATGTGCAGTGTTCTCAATGTAGTGAGCAACCCTGCTATATGATTAACATGATCGTTTTGAATCCATGCTGTTATTAGGTGTTCTGTATGTCTTGGTTTCCCACTTAACCCATTAGCCTTGTGGGACTCTGTTCTCCAATACACAGCATCTAGCTTATAAAATTTAGTTTTCAGGGATTCAAAAATCAAGGCCTTTGTGTCATATTTTATAGAAAATGTCTAATTCAAAGCAGGAGTCATTATGGTAGTACAGAAAATAACTAGTTCATGGAGGAGTCATTACAGTAGTGCATACATCATGTCAATATTCTGATTTTGTGATGTAATTGCAGAAAGCCCCTGAACCTCATTTGTGGGATAAAACTATATTTTATAATAGTGAAGGATTAAAAAAGAAAATAATTGAGAAATTATTTTAAATGGTGTTTCATACATTATAAAGAGCAATGAGTAGCTTTTTTGGATTAAAGATAAATTTCCTTTCATTCTTTTTCTCTTTCTTTAATTCAGTTTTCTGCTGTGTTATTCTCTTGCAGAATTTACAGCACACACAATAATCTGAAAATATCACTACAGACTGAGATCTTTTTTCATATCCTCACTAAATAATCAAAATACTGATGAAGGCTTCCCATAGAGCTCTATGTTTGCGAAATCTGTTACAGTGCATAGCTTCCTCATTCCACAGCTTTTTCTCGTGGTCAGGATCCTCTAGAAGAGAGATTCATCCATTCTCCCTTGTTCTGGTTCTTGTAATTTACAACCTGTTTGTTGAAAACAAGTGTTCACCTATACATCGATTCTCTCTGAATAATTACAGACATTAAAATCATACTAAATATTTTACAAAGTATAAATTTGAAGACATGTGCATCTAAGAAAAGTGAAGAAAGATGTAAAAGTCTGAATTTTAGGGCTAGGGAGATAGACTGAAGGTCTAAGCACTTGCCTGGCAAGCGCAAGGACCCAAGTTCGATCCCCAGTACTGCATGCTGTACCCGGCTTGAAAACCGCTATGGTGGCACACACCTATAATCCCAGCACTGGGGACACTGAGACAAGAGTATTATCTATGAGTTTGAACTGTGTACGAAGACCCTATACCAAATAACTAATTTTTAAATTAGAAGATATGCTTGAATTTTAAGATTCTAGAATTTTAAGAAGTTTTCCAGCTGATTTTACTATTTATTTATTTATTTATTTATTTATTTATTTATTTATTTATTGAGGCAGGTTTAGCCAAACCTGGGGATGGGGCACGTGGTACCAGGCATCAAATCTAAGTCCCTGAGCTTACCTAAGCTTGCCTAAGCAGGTGCTTTAGATTGATGCGCTATCTTGCCAGCCCCTGATATCATTTAATTATGGATTTTTAATGTTAGTTTTGAAATTTATAGGGTACTAATATTTAAGTAATGAATACATTATCTATCATATTACACCTCCAAAAACCAACCACTTGCTGTTAGTGATGTCGGAGCGTGGTAATTGACTGGGCTTTTGAAATAATGATTACCCAGTAGTTTAATGTCAGGTCTTCATTGATATGGCTAAAATACTTAACAGCAATGCTTTCACCTTGCTCATCACAGACCTCTCTGTTGTTTACATTTTCCACTGGATTTTTTTTTTTTTTTTTTTTTTTTTGTCCTGAGCAGATTTGTTTGGATTGGATTAGCTGTATTTTTAGAAATGTGTGTAGGAGTGCTATAATTCTGCATATTATGTTTTCAAAAGTTTTAAGCAACTTTGGTATTCATATTCATGTCTTGAAACTTTCAATAAATGTCTTCAAAATGTAGGGGATTGTTTGGTTTGCTGCACAATTTCTAGATCTTATAACATACTGGAATCTCATAGGTGTTGGGCCAGCCGATTAGTTCAGTGGACTGAAGCTCCTGCTTAGGCAGACACAGGGACTGGGAGTTCAGTCCACAAGACTGTGACTGAGACTGGGTGTGGTGGTGTGTGCCTATAACCCCAGCATTTGGGAGGTTGTAAACAGGAGGACCACTATGATTCCAATCTATGCAGTGAGACCCTATAGACCCTGTCCTAAATACAAAAAAGAAAAAAAATTCACGGGTCTTGATAGATAAGTGTATGCATGGATATGAGGAAACAAGTCAAAAATTTCAATATCATATTTTCTCCCTCAAGTCTAAAATGCACAATAAACATTGTGAAATATGTATAGATTACTCAAAAACAAAAGAATTAAGATAGAAATGAGAAAGAATGGGAAGATGAAAGGAAAAGAACACAAGTCAGTAATACTGTTAGTGTCTCTTAGGTAACTGCAAAATAAATTTTGTGCTAATGTGAATTGCAGAAATTATGATGCCAGGGCAACCCACTCCAGTTCCCCTTCTGTCCCTCTCTCACAGAAGCTTTTCTTTCCAAAAAAGTTTACCCCACCCCCACTAAAAAAAAAAAAGAAATTCTTATGCCATTGTCTTGTACTCTGAGCAACCTCTTTAAAGATAACAGCATACAAAGTACTAACTATTATTATAACGCTATCATTTTGTCATGAAATTTTGCTTTACCATTTTCCACAAGGTAAAAAAAAATCAACAATAGAAGTATTTACTGATGCATTTTTACTGATGTCAAATAGAATATAAAAATTTAACTGCTCCATTCAGATACTAAGGAACAAGTAACTCCACATTTTTAAGTATGAATGCTTCATAGTTAAGAAAAAAAAAGGCATTTTAAATAAATGTGACATTAGAAATGGCTGCGGTTTAAAGTCAAACATTGATGACAAACTCTCTATTAAATGTAAGGAGATACCAAAAATATTAGTCCTGCATCTAACAACACGATGGGCTTTCTTTGACTTTATAGCAGCTACTAAAGGTAACAAGAGTGACACTTCAGAACACCTTTTTCTACTCACTTACAAGACCCTGCAATGACAGCTTGCAGAAAATTGTCACGTTTTCTAAAAGGACAACCACTTAGAAATAGCTCTAAAACATTCACAATAAATTCATAGACAGAGGGAGAGAATCACTGGTGTTCCTGTGTTAAAACCACTCTTGTATTTTTGGCCTGCTTTTGTGAGTTAGGTGGATATTTACAGGCATTAGTTCTTACAAATTCATTCCTAAAATTACTGAGGCCAAAAGAGCTTCATGTGCTTACCCGATAAAACACGCAAAATGAGCATGAGAAGTAGATTTATACTCAAGTATTCTAAACTATGTGTCATCTCTTAATAGTCATCCAAAATTTATCTTCCCACTTCTGAATAATCAATGCCACTGTCATGCATTTATGAATCGCTGCATTTTTACAAGCCAAGCACACTCTCAAGTCATATTACAAATATTCCTAAGGACACGAAGATAGCCCTAAAGCAATGAAAGTATCAATTAATATTAGATAAAGTAGTGACATTTAATCACAGGCATTTCAAAATGTGTAAATTCTCCATTATGATACATACATTGAAATGACATATTGTTATAATTACTTGCACAGCACATATTTTTATTTATCTTCATTTAATTTTGCAATCTATTATCTCCATGCTTGAAAACAATTGGGAGATATTTCTGCATTGTTCTCTTGGTCCTCATCCATCATGTCTACCTGGAGAAATTTACTCACCTATAGAATGTAGAAATTTATATGCAGCAGGGCAAGCTAACTGCAGGAGAACGCAGCAAGAGAAATCTTTGTAAACCAAGAGTCATTCACTCAAAAGAGACTTACAAATATTTTAACAAAGTATTTCTCTGTGTCTGTGTGGAGAGATATATTTGAAGGCAAATTCTTACTTCCTCAGACATATTTCACTTCAAGTGGAGCAGATTATGCTTAGCTGCGCATTGGAATGCAAGCCTGGGAGCCCTTATTTGGAAGTTTCATTTAATTCTTTGCAATGGGAAATTAGACTTCAACTTATAAAATTAAAACAAAAATAGCATCTTAGAATTATCAAGAAGCACTGAGCTATTAATATAGCAAGATCTATTAGAATGAATATATTCACACGTGTAGCCTTCCATTCATACAGAAAGACTGAAAACAAAACCATCGGTTTTGTGTGCCTCATAGTGTTTAATCCAAGTGGAGCCTGAGTGCTCTGAGCATCTCTTTGTTGTTCCCATTTTATTTCTCACGCCCTATTTCTTTAAGTCAATCAGTAAAGGCTGAAAGCAAAGACTCCATTTCACTGGAGTCAGCAGCAGGGGGAATGATGCCAGTAGAGTGGGGAAAGAGACGTCCATGTCAACAACTTCATCAAGGTTTATTTTTCTTCCCTTCCACAGCCGCTGTGCCGCTGAAATATGATCTGTCTGCTTTGTGGTATCAGGGGAGGAAGTAACAGCAGAATATGATTCAAAGCAAACAGTTACACAGACTCACTGATAGAAAGCAAAGGAAAAAAATTGTCTTTAGGGTTTTTTACTGTTCTGAATAGCAATACTAGTTTGGACTTGTCAATAAAAGCTATTTGGTAAATACTCCTCTAGATGTTTCTTGGCACGTTTTACACATAATTTAGATATTCACGAGCTTTTAAAATCGATCAATAAATGCAGTTTCAATAGTAAATTAAGTAGCATCAAAGTTCTCTTTATTCTTATTGTGCTAAAACACATACCGATAACATACAAATTACCATCTCAACCATGTTTAAGCATATGTTTGAGTAATGCATATGATTTTTTGTATTCATGTTGTTGTAAAAACTCAAGAATTTCTTCACCTCAAAAAAAATGGCAGCCTTCACCCATCAAAACCAACTGTACTCATTTCTGTCTCCCACTGTCAGAGCCTGGAGACCGCCATTCCATTCCATTTTCTTGTTCCCAGAACCTATACTATGTTGAGTACTTGCTTTAGTGATAAAACACAGTGCCTGTTTTTCCTACTGGCTACGTTCACTTAGCAGTGGACATTCGCCTTGTGACATTCACTTTGTATTTCATCCACGTGAACCATGACCCAAATGATCTATGACTGAATTTAGAAAACATCAAATCCCCAAAAACATAGATTCAATGACATGAATTAAATATCAGTCATAGGGCCGGCCAAATAGCTCAGCAGATTAAAGCACTTGCAAGCAGGAGCGCAGGCCAAGGTTTGAATCCTGGCCTACCATGCCAGCCTGGTCCCTGAGACTGCAATTGAGACTGGGCGTGGTGGTGTGCACCTGTAATCCCAGCACTTGGGAGGCTGTAAACAGGCGGATCACTATGAGTCTGATCTAGTAGTGAGACCCTGAACGCCCTATAGATCCTTTCCTAAAACACAAAAAATAAATAAATAAATATGAATCACCAGTGAATGTTACTTAACACTGAAAACAATGGATCATTATTTCTGAAATACTCTTTACATTAGAAGGAATACATTCAAAATAGCAATAGTGGAATGGGACTCCCTTAGTTAATAGAGAAGAAGCAGACCAGTTCGCAAAAAGAAAAGTGGAAAATAATTTTAAATTACATTTTATTTATTGTCTTTATTGTAAACCTTATAAAATGGAACTTTTAGTAGTGGTCATTGAAGAAACTGCTCAGGCTGGGGAGATAGCTTAGCAGAATAAGTGCTTGCCTCACAAGTGCAAGGTCTTGAGCTCAATCCTCTGGTACCACAGAAAGAAAATAAAATGCCCATAATTAATGTAGTCATTATGCTGTGTAAAGATATGGTCATGAAAATTAGAATGTATTTTAAGAAAGGATACAGATAAGAAAAATTATCCTATGTACTTAATCACAAAGCTCAATATACAAGGATATAATTGATATTCTCAAGCAAATATAATCTAATATGTCTAGAAAGCCCATCCTTAGGGTAATCCTTGCTCCTGGACCATGGATTACAACAGCAGGGTGTGTGTAGCATTATTATACATTGAGATACTGCAAAACACATGAAAACTAGTGTAAGTTTGCTGCGTTTTATTACATTATGGTCACATTCCACGATTTCAAACAATTCTTGAAGTTGTAATTTTGATTAGTTTTTTGACCATTTGTGCCCTAAAAGTTGTGGGTATAGAAAAGACTGCCGGTCCAGGGAGATGGCTCAGTAGAATAAGCATTTCCCTGGCAAGCACAAGGGCCTGAGTTCTATCCCTGGTCTCCCTCACCAAAAAAAAGAAAAGACTTCTTTGGGCTGGCCAGATAGCTCAGAGGATTAAAGTGCCTGCCTAGGCAGATGCAGGGGTCTGAGGTTTGACTAACACATGCCTGGAGAGGACTGAGATGGGAAATGGCACTGGGCATGGTGGCGTGTGCCTGTAATCCCAGTGCTTAGGAGGCTGAAAACAGGAGGATCATTATAAATCCAATCTGTGCAGTAAGACCCTGTAGATACTGTACTAATAGAAAAAAGGAAAGAAAGAAAGAAAGAAAGAAAGAAAGAAAGAAAGAAAGAAAGAAAGAAAGAAAGAAGAAAGAAAGAAAGAAAGAAAGAAAGAAAGAAAGAAAGAAAGAAAGGAAAAAGAAAAGAAAGAAGAAAAAGACTTCCAAATATCTGTTAATTTTTAGCATTAACCAGCTTTTATTATTTAGATCTTTCAAGAACTCAATTACACCAGTGAAAATTCTTCCAGTGCAGTGCCTCTATTTTGATAAGCTCAAGATATAAAGCAATTTTAAAAAACCAGTCTCTAGTAATTTGCAATGGTTAATCTGAATAGATTCGTTTTTATTTTAAAATGATTTAAAAAAATATTTACAAATAATTATAAGGTATATTTATTTTTAAGTCATTATTTTTACTTATTGGGTTTATGTATTTTAAGAATCACTTTGTTCATAAACACACAAAATATACTCACATTCTTTAACATCTATTCCAGTTATATATGAATATCTATTTCCATGCATGTATCATTATAGTTATATTTAAATATACATGTCACTATATTACAGAAAAAATAGTTTTATGTGTTAATGAATGCAACATTTTAATTTCATAGATAATCTATACAATATTCTAAGTTATAGGAGTAATAAATATCCAGCTAAGCCACATTTACAATGACAAGCACCTTTTCCATGACTTTAAAATTGTAATTTTTTTTTTTTTTTACTTTTTGAGACAGGATCTTGCTAACCAGTTTAAGCTGAACTTCAGCTCACTTTGTAGCCCAGGCTGGCCTCAAACTCAAAATGACACACCTGCCTCAGCCTCCTGAATGCTGGGATTAAGCCTCAGCCTCCTGAATGCTGGGATTAAGGCATTGCATCACCACACCTGCATAAAATTGCGATTTTTTAATTCTCTTTTTTCTTTATTGTGAATAATATCTTGAAAGGATTTTGTACATTGTTCTCTTGAATTTTACTTTTATGCTATCACCATATTCCTCTAACTATTCTGATTTTTTCTGACCATTGGTTTAATTGTTTATTTTTGTTACCCCTCTGCCTCAGCTGCAGTGATGTTTATTGGATTTTCCATCACAACTCTTCCTCCACACCATTCCAAATATAAGACTATTTCTGGTCAGAATGAGTCATTCTGAAAATTTACCTAGAAATCCTTTTGTGTGTTTATTTAGTAGGCAGGTTGGATGGCATAAAATCAGTGGTATAAAGACTGCAGAAAGGTATGCGTGTCCCGCTGTGTCACTCTAATCAATCCATTGCTTGTCGTCAGTGATATCACAAAATGAGAAAGGCATTTTCAAAGATAGTCTTGTTGTTCTCTGTTTTTCATCATGAGATTTCTAATTGACCTTCCCATCCAGAGCGTATGACATTAAAGTCAGATCCAAAAGTGGCAACATTTTATAAAGCAATGATTAAATTTGGAATATCCAATTAGGCCATAAGCCTAAAAATGACTTTTGAGAAAATTTGATGTTTCAAAAATAAACATTAAACATGTCAAAAATTATTTCCCATGTAAACATTTTCAGAAAGGACTTCCGGATATTTTCTAAACACCCCACAGGGGAAGAGAGAGAGAGAGAGAGAGAGAGAGAGAGAGAGAGAGAGAGAGAGAGAGAGAGAGAGAGAGAGAGAGAGAGAGAGTGAGAGAGAGAGAACACAAAAACAAAAGGCTAAGAAGCATGTCTTAACATCAAGATATCCAATGAATATATGTGAAGGTGAAAGTAAATTCTAGAATAGTGGTTAAAAAGAGTCTTAGTATTGTGGATCTATGAAAGCTCAAGTGTTTTCTCAGAAGAATTCATGAACAATGTCTTGTGTAACTGAGTTTATAACATAATATTCTGGAAGAGTTGCCAATGTAGAAAACATGCTCCAGTAAATTCAAGAGATGTCTTAAAGGCTCATTGAATCCATGATACTTAATGAAATCTTCCTTATCTCTCTCTCTCTCCCTTCTTCTTTTCCTTTATTTCTTCCTTCCTTTCTCTCCTCTTGGCTTCCTCAGATTCTACTTCTTGTTGTTTGTATTTTTATAATATATACAGGGTTGTGTTGTAGAGGGAAAATAAGTGTTTCCTGAATACAAAACTAGTTCAAATGCACAGGCAAACATAAGCTGAACACATTTGATTAACAGAAAATAATTTATACTGTTGGTTGTACATTTCTGTACTATACTATATTATTCATTTGTGTGTTTTTATGATACTGCTTCTTGTTTTATTGAATAGCTATGTATATCAATCTTATCATTCATATTTTAAAGAGAAATTACCATATTTGATCCGTGTGAGCCGGTATGTCAGCATAAATTATTTTACATACATTACTTTTGCCTTTTGGTTTTATTAATTGTGGTTTGTACTTTACAGGGTCAATGAGAAAGGTACACATAATGTGGAAATGAATACTTTATTTTGATTTTATTGTCATTATACACAAAGAGTTTTAACATCATATTTCTGATGATTAATAAAGCATGCCAGATACAGGTGCAATTCGTATATCACCCACTTATTATTTCAGCAAATCCGGCCATGTATACCTCCTGCTGAGAACAATCTCCTGTTTGTGCAGCTAGCTTTTTGCACTGATCCATTGATCAATTTCCTTGAGTTCTGACTTCTTAGTAAATATTACTTTTTTTTTTACTTGTGATACTGTATAATTTTATATTTCACTTCTGTCTTATTTACATTACCTTTACATTTTGCATTTACATTGTCTCAAATCTGAGTGCCCACTTTTGAAGTAAGCACTATTATTGCATAGGTAATTACAATTTATTTTACTTATTTCCTGGTATGTTGAATGTGATTAGCCTTTTTACTCACTTTCCATCGATTTGTATTGCTTTTCATTTGATCCCCAAGGCTCTGGTTCTGCTAATATTACCTTACAGTACAGTCTTTCCATCATTCCATGTATTTGATTTCATTTATGTTTCCTTGGTTCTCACTTATACGTATAACTGGGTGTACAGTCTTTCTTGTAGAGAAAATTGCTTAACTTGATTTGATGCTTCTCGGTATTTATCATTAGCTTGATTGAAACAATACTCTTTAGGATTTCCTTTTAACTTTGCTAACATTTTCACAATGGTGTGAGTGTTTTATTCTTGATAAACTCACCTCACATTATTATAGTCACAAAGTTTGCTGCAGTAAGGTTTGTATTAACATTCTCATTTTCTTTCCCTTTGCATCTGTTGGCTGTTTTTATTCTATTTCAGTTCTTTGCACTTGGAGGTCACACCTGCTAAATGTTGGCAATGGCATTGTCTCACTTCTACTTTCAATTTAATTCTAAATTTTCCCTTCATATTTTCAAGTAGAATTCTAATAATGACCTTAAGCCTATTTTAAATTCCTTAAATTAAAGCAAATTGAAAAGATGATGATCTTTCACTTATTATTCACATGGGAAATTTTAATCATGTTTGATATCAAATCAGTTACATGACATGACTATTGACACACAAAGTCAAAGAAAATATTAGATTTGTATAATTATTTAACTTTGTAAGCATAGCTTCTTGAATATTGATGACAGAAAAATGAATTTGAAATTTATGTGCTCACACAGTATCTTCTATTTACTCACTTTTGGTGGATTTCTTGAAATATCCTAAACCATGTTCTAGCAGTTCCAGCATCATTCAGAATACTTTGTCCTATGATTCTAAAAGATTATGCTGCATTGTTAAATGTCACACTTGGCATTATTTCTAATATATATCAGATGATTTTTCCAGATTTACATGGCCCATAAATTCTACAAGATGATGGAAATATTATTTATGAAGTCCCAGGTATTGGTAGTAACTAGCATTATTCTTGGAAATATGTTTATGAGGGCTGAGAATTAATAGATGGTGTTTAATTTTTCATTAGCAAATACAATGGTATCTTGAGTCACAAACATAATTTGTTTTATAGTTCTAGGGAAGTTAGTCACATTCTTATTCTTTCAGGGAAAATAGCTACTGTCACGTTCTTCAACAAATGCAGATTGTGAACAAAAGCAAAATTTTGCCAAATGTACCAAGGTATCACTGTACATGCACATTGCAGTGACCTCCACAGAAAAGAGAAGTGTACTAAAGTAAAGCATTTTAATTTACAGGTATCAGTTGGATTTTAACTTTCACTTCTCAGTACTTATTATCTCAACAATCTGCAGAGTTCAAGTTATATGAAATCAAATGATACTTCCATTTCAATTTTCAACCTTACAGGAAAATAGAGTAAAAAACAGAAGCCCTCCATGTTTGGTTCAGAGTTCAACAGAGATTTTTTGCTTTTATTAATCCAATAAATGAGAGTATTTACTTTATGATCATGGATTTACTACAAGGTACATGATTATCCCTAAGAAAATGAGACTGAAAAGAAACATATCAAGAAAAAGTTGTTCTAAAAAGAGTGACAGATTCACTCAGTGTTTTGTTGCTGAACTGAATTACAAAAAAATAGTAAATAAAAGAAAGTCTGATGAAGAGGCACACTAGAACTACTATAATTTGCATACTACCCTCAGTTTATCTCATCCATAAGTCACAGTCATCAACAAGGGAATAGAAGAAAATATGTATAAGTGACCCCAGTTGAATACTGAAAATGAAATAACTACACACTACTTTTTGTTTAACTTACTTTTCACTATATAGTGAAAAGTAAATATATATATTTTTCTGAGAGTCAGAAACTTCTGTGAGGGCTCACTATTAAAAGAATCCAGCTGTCCTTGGTACTTATTTCCAAGAATGTTCTCATCTTCCTCAGATGAAGGACAGGAGATGATGGATTCCCTTGTGCCCCTAGGAGGAAAAAAGAAAGGATTAATCTTTGCAAATACAGCTCTGCTTTCTCCATATGGAAGGTCTGCTTCCCCTGGTGAAAGTCTTCATCCTAGCGTAGTTCCAGTGGAGAGAATGGAATTGACTACTCTTTTCTCTCTGTAATCTATACCTCACCCAGGTCGGAAAACATGAATTATATCCCGAAAAAGCTTTAAACTCAAGCCACAAGTGAGGATCACGAAAACCAAGGACATAATAAAAAGATTATTCTATGTTTTGCTTATTCCGTTTCTCGCACCACACAGGGCTTCAGTATATTGGATGTGGAATGTCACTGAAGAAAAGCAGATGGCATAGGCATAGGTCCAGGAGGACCCAGACTGGAAAGCAGAAACAAGAGCGAGGAGAGTCACGAAATCTGAAGCCTTTGAAATGGACATGATCAGGAAACACCGGGCCATAACACAAGCAGGCACATTAACATAAATCTTCAAGCAAGGCCTGTCCTTTTCAGATCCTGTCACCAATAAATACAGTATGTCCAAGTTTCAACAGAAATCCTAAGCCCAAGTTAAAACATGAGCTGAAAAGGAAACAAGACCTAGAACTGAACTCAGACATCAGAATCCTCTGACAGGCAATTTTTAAAAAGTATGATTGTTAGGTTAAGGGCTTGATGAAAAGCAAAGACAACATACAGTAACAGATGAGTAACATAGGCAGAGATGTAAAAATGCAAAAATTTAGTGAAGGCCAGTATGTCTGCTTGCATAACTTTTTATCTCTAAATTAGTTGTGAAAATCTGCATAATGGTGTCTAGAGAATAAGATGACTTATGTTGCTAATGACATTGATGATATTTTAATAGTACAGTTTACAATGCACTGCTGCTTGTTTTATTCTCTTAAGCCTTAACTAACAGGCACAGAAAGTACAAAACTAGGCACAATTATTGCCTGTGCACAGACAAGTATTTAGAAGCTGACTTCATCTGCATAAAACTAAGCAATGCTGTGATAACAAATGCCAGCCAAATCTTTTTGGGTTCCATCAGCACAGGCTTATTTTCCCCTTAGGTTACAGGCTTATCAAGAGTGTGGCTCTGACACCTCATTCTAGGACTCTAGCTGAAAGAATATCCTTGATATCTTTGGACTGGTCAAGAAACATTTGTATGGACAGATGTGTGGAATGCTAATTCCAGCTCCTTCTGAGGAATGATGCCAGCATTTCCTCTCATTCTGCATTGGGAATGTTAAATCTGATGACCAAGATTGTTGTCATTTCTCACACATTTAATCTACTTGTAAATTCTGCCCTAGCAGAAAGAACCAAAAGCTAGGGACTGCAATTCTTGAGACCATAAAAATCTAACACAGATACTGGGATTGATCCAAGGTTGTGTGGTGGAACTAATTGACCATAAATTCTTGGACTTCACATCCAGCATCTTCGTAATTTTTCATTTGTAAAAGCAAACATAGAACAGCAGAAACTCAGAAATAAAGTCAATTAACCATGATTTTAATATGACTGTGAAACAAATACTCCCCCTTTATGTATTAATTAAAAATAAGCATCAGAGCATGTATTATCTGAAAATGACTGAATTGGTTGTCAAAGCAATTTGATCCTAAAATGTTAACACAGAATCTTAAAATCTTGGAAATCTAACAGTACACTGAGTCAAACTCTAATCGGTGGAAGCAATTTATCCTATGGATGGATAGAGGAGACTCTATTTACACTAGAGTCTCTACAACCACAAGCCAAAAGAAACTTCATTATTCCACAAGTCGCTTTTGTCAGACATTTCATTTCAGTGACACACAATTAATACAACTGCATGGCAATCCAAGGATCAGTCAGCAGTAGCCAGCGGGGTGTGTCCTGAACATGCAATTTTATGGAACAGTATGGGTTAATCCTACAATTATAACATTAAGAGAAACAGTAAGCACAATATTACAAGCATAAAATTCAAAATCACGCAATATTAAATAGTATAATTTTAGAAGTGTTCTCATCATTTAAATGAGCATAGCAATTACCTTACTTTGGCAAGGGGGATGAATAATTACATTGGACAGGTGGGAGGTTTCAAAGATATTATTCTAATACTAACCAGGATAATTATTATTTTGGTTTTACCATATAAACCTTCTTAAGCCATACTGGCAGATTTTACATAATTTTGATGTTTTCATATATTTCTACAACACACTTGAAGCTTCAAGTGGAAGCCTTTCATCAAAATTATAAAGTGGAAATATTATTTATTATATATGACTTTTAGAGGCATTAAGAAAACAATGTGGGTCTGGATTTAAATAAAATAGGCTCTCAAAGCTTTTATGTGGATTTTGGAAATATTAATTTTCTTGTCTTTGAAAGAGCCATGTGGTCATTATCAAGATTAAGTGATCATCAAATCTGTTGTACAGATAAACAGAAATAGGTAAGAATGGACATATGATAGAATATTACTGCTTGCTTTCAAGGACCCTTACATTTTGTAACATATGTATTATTGCATGCTACCCTTTTTTGTCTTTGTTTCTGTTTTTTTTCTTACTTTTGTTTTTCTTCTTCAAAATAAAGTCAAATTAAATTGAAAAAAAATTAAATGAGATAATTAACAGCACTGGTATTATATTATTATTATTATTATTATTAGTAGTAGTAGTAGTAGTAGTAGTAGTAGTAGTAGTAGTAGTAGTATTTCCAGGAAAGGTCTACAGGGTTTTCAGGGTCTCAGAACAAGAATATGTGGAAACAATTCAACATGTTCCAGGACCTCAGAGAAAAGCAAGGCTATCTATTTGTTTCAATACAATCAAAACTGCAAATCAGACAAATATAAAGCAAAATAAAAAAGTTCACTACATACTTGTTAGGGGAAAACTCTGAGAGGGGGAGATAATGGTCATAAATGTGTACACTAAATATAGGAGCACCCAACTATATAAGACAAATTTGAAAACCAACCCTACTAGATTGGACTCATAGTAATCCGCCTGTATACAGCCTCCCAAGAGCTAGGATTACAGGCGCGCACCACCACACACCGTCTCAATTACTTCTCAGCATGCCTCGGGGCCTGGGCCAGCATGGCAATCCTAGGAATCAAATCCCTGGGCCCTGGGCCTGCTTGTAGGTGCAGTAATCTGCTGAACGACTAAGCCAGCCCTCCAAACACCTATATTCTTAATGTTTCTTGGTGGTACTGCAGTTTCATTCCAATTGCACAGAACAGAAACCACAGTGAGTCTTTTATTATCATCCTCATTAGATCACCATTTCAATTTTACTCTCCATCCCAGAGCGTTGTTTCCTAAAGTTTACTTCCCTTTCTTCAATACTATTTGTAATGTTTAGTTTTATGTAACTACTGATAGATGTTAATCATATGAATTTAGTGTTGAGTTTTTAGGTCAGGGATCATTTTTAGTACAATTATAGAATTTGTCCAAAAGTGCAAATGTGCTCCTTCTCAGCTTTTTAGTAAGTGCATCTCATGCAACTGATACATCAAATCCCACTCACTTTAAGGAAATGAGTAAGATACCCATATGTTTACCCTTCTATGCATTCACCCATTTACACATATTTCTTTAAAAAAAATTACTGTTCACACTGTTATTCTATTTTGATAATAGAACTCTTAGATCTGTCCTGGACTAATAAAAAATTACATTCCAATACAATTTCTGAAACCTTACAAATGTTTGCTTCCTTTTCTATCACTTTTTTCTCCAAAATATTGAAATATGAACCTCTTAAAACCTATTTTGTTTCTATATATTCTTGTTCTGAGCCTTCTGCCTCCATAGTCCTTCAAATGATGAGGTACATTTTAAAAATGAATTTCAGCAGGTAAAAATCTACAGCAAATATACTAGCTTAAGATTACTTTTACTGAGATCCACTAGATGTTGCTTATAGAGACACTTATTAAGATCTTAACCAACCGTCCACCTCATACAGCCCAGGTGAGTTGAGCCTTCTTGGGGTTTCTTGCCTTTTTACAAGAAAAGTTGCTGTCACATTCCTTAGACAGGGCTGCCTGCAGGAGGCCTTAAAACCAAAAGGTTATACCTTGTTCAGTGGGCCTCAGATATCTGACATGAACTACAGAAGTTAGAAGTGTTTAGAGGAATAAATTTGTCTCAGTTGTTAAAAATTGCTCAGAAAGTGTTTCATAGTAGAAAGGCAGATTGATAAACTCATGTTTGCCTCTCAGGCTGAAGGAACCCATGTTAACTGCCAATGTAAGGAAAAAGCCTGTTAAACTCTTACTAGATGCTTGTGCAGATGTGTCACTAGTTACCAGACAGTGGTCCCACTTGCCCACTGGAAAGTACTCAGGGCTTTCCCTAGTCTGGCAATTCATGTGCTCCCAGTAACAGAAGAGTTGGTGAGACATAAAAGGTCAGTTTATTTGAGACAATATCCAATGGCCACGGAAAATAAAGGGATTAAACCCTACATTTAAGAGATCTAACTATAAGAAGTTCTAATTGGTCTTTATAATTAAAAACTTTTAAAAAGATGGTTACTTTCCAGATCTTTCTAATGTCTCAATAGCTGTCCAAGATATTAGACAACAAATTAATGATATGTGAGATGCTGTGGTGCCCTGGACCTTATCTTTATTATCATCTTTATGGAAAGTCATTACTGTCTTTTTGGTGAAAATCATTTTTGACTGTATTCAGAATTATCTTATTGATGAGATTATTTGGACCATGTATGCTTAATTGTTTCTTTGGCTTCGTCTCCTCCAGACTTAAAGCTGTTCTGCCTACTCATGATAAAAATGCCTCTCAGGCATTTTTGGTGTCTATTGAGGGCCAGAGAATAGCTGCCATTTCACAACTATGATCCCTTTCAGTCTGAAGAAGCCAGAAAGGTCATCATCCATGATTCCCTCAAAAGCCAGGGAGATGGCTCAGTGGAATAAGTGCTTCCCTGGCAAGCACAGGGCCTGAGTTCAATCCCTGGTTCTGGAAAAAAAAAAAATACAATCCATGATTCCCTCAAGGCAGTTCAGGCTACTTGTTCAGAGGGGCGAATGTTGCAACCAGCTGAATTGGTTAGAAATATCACAGACAGACAGCCAGGGCCAGGCCCTCAAGGAGACAAGATGGAAGACAAGAAGACTTTGCAATTTTGGGAGAGAAAGACATTGCCTGCTGCAGAGCAGACCTCAAGGCAAAAGAGTAAAAACAAAAAGGTAGTCCTATACTTCCCTAGGGATGGGCATCAGGGATTGAGATTCTAAATAGGTATCAATCATTTTGAAAGAGCCCAAATGAGTCACTAAGCCACCTCCCAACAGGAAGAGAGCCTGTCCCAGAGATATTCATCGCCGCCCCCCCCCCATGCTCCTTGACTCTCTTCCTCATCTGGTATTGAGTGTAATCAATTTTACCTGAGCAATGGTGCTTGTAATCTCATTGGTTGAAAGTTTTGTCCCACCTCACACTCAGCTAAGCAAGTTCCCATGTCCTCCAACACCTTAGATCCTCCTCATTCTACCTCTGGCTTTTGAAGATTTTGTAGCTTTCTCCAGTGAAGGAGAATACATTGTGGAAACTCAATAAATATTAGAATTATAACCATATAAATAGCAAGCTATATTGCCTGTTATTTATCTTTCTCTCTCCAGTGCAACTTTATAAACTGGAACTGCATAGAACATAATTTCATTAACAGTGACAGTTGAGCTAATACTTTATGAAACTTTTCTATTTCCCTTTCTGGGAAATTTATGAGATGCAAAATGTATTTAGCAACATAATTTGAAGCAACACTCAGGACTTAATACAAGAAGTACTAAACACTCTAACTGTATTACAAATAATAGATCAGCCTGACCTTCTAGTCTAGGTACCTGGAAGATCATGTGTTATGTTAAATGCCACAATTTTATACATTTCCAGAACTTATTTAGAATGCCCTTGCTCCATTATGTCATGCTAAAAGACAGTCTAATTCTTATTTTACCAAACTTGTACATTTATATTTTATAAAAGCAACTGATAAATTTACATTACCCAATCTGAAAATATTATGCTATGTTTTATCCATACCAGTGAACCAAGATGCCTGAATTGAGTCCCTTTGATACTCACTGATGAAATTTCAGAGTTTAACAGTTTGGAGAAAATCATCATTTTTGTGCCTCTGGCATTTTCTTGTGAAACTTTATAAAAGCAACTTATCAAAGAACAGAACTGTTAAAAGTATTTTCTACTCTACCATGATTCTCTTTTATACAAAACCATACCATTATATACTCTGAAGTAAGTAAAATTTCCTCTGATTTCTAGTGTTCTTTTATTTTAAAAAGTATAATTTAAAAACTAAAATCACTTCTAATATTTCAATTAGAAGTTTTCCTACCTATACAGTTACTATACAGTGCTACATTACGGCAACAGATGTTTGTCAAAGTGATGGTTGGATCTCCCATATTGCATCTGAAGATTAAAACACAGAATAGTTCATATTCTCTGGGTTTTTGTAGTTTGCTTGCTTGTTTGTTTGTTCTCTTGAGCAAGAAATCAAACCCAGGGCCTAGTTCTTCCAAGCAAGTGCTGTACCACTGAGCTACTTCCCTGGCCCCCTGAGGAGAAATATTAAAAAGAAAATAGAATAATGAATCCTGATTTGCATTCTCTCTTCCTGAAGCATATATTCTCCCCATGAATGAATCCAGGGCTCATTTCCTCATTTCACCTTAATGATTATGAACTTTTTACACAACCATTTTTTCTACTGATTACAATTTGATGAAGAAAATGTCAGAAAAATTAAATGAAATCAAAATGACATTCCTTTGGAGAATATATAGAAGCCCCTGTACAACATCACCCCGTAACCCCACATCTGCCAGGTTGTAAATCAAACTTTCTTGAAGTAGAATATAATATTCCTGGATCCATGGTTCATGAATAGAGGAAAGATCACTTACCCTGTACATCTTTTCAAAAGCTGAGCAAAAGCATTTTTCACTGTGAAATCTATGAATGAATATTCATGCTTTGATTGTAGATGACGTATAACACATCTATTCACCATAGTTATCAATCAGCTATGCCTTATAATAGCATATCTTGCTCTCATAGAAGTTGATGGAAAGGAAAAGCACTCTTCCAACTGTTAGTTACTTCTGCAGCAGTCTGTCCCTTAGGTTGTATTTATAAGAGAAAATACAGAATTGTTAATGATTGTGAAAAGTGTGCACTGTTAGCATATCTGCATTTAGTTGCTCCATCTATTTCTCGTAATTCAATTTGTATTTTATGTCCAATGTTATGCCAGTTACTGCTAAAACTAATAAGTTAGTAACTGGAATTTTGCTTTGAGGGTTTATTTTGATTTTTAAAATGATAATAGATCCATATAAATACAAAAGTACATATTCATGGGATACCATACACTTTTTGCTTGTATTATATAATACCCAAACTAGGTCAAACACATCTATCTTCAAAATATATACCAGTTCTTTATGGGGAAAACTGCCAAATTCACTCTAGTTTTTGAAAAAGAAATACAGTACATTAATATTGTCATAGTCATTGTACTAAGTAACAAAACTCAGAACTTCTTTGTGCTACTTGACTATAACTATAAGGTTTCTAGTTTTGATCATCTTTTAGGAAGTTTGTTTAGAAAACAGGTAAAAATATACACAACGTGCATTCTCCCGCCCCCTGTGCTTTCCTTAGAATCAGTAAAAGGAATGCATCGTCTACCATTTTCATATGATGAAATTTCACAAATTCTGCTGTGTTCTTGAATCCCACAGCTAAATAAAATGATTTAAAAGTTGTGCTCTATCCAGAATAATTATTTAGTGAATATAAATATCACCAGTTATGTCATTTGACATAAAATAATATATTTACAAAATGTAGAACCTTGGTGTTCACCTCACAAGAGTGAGAATCAAGAGGTTGGCATTTAAATGCCACCTGATACTACAAATACAAAGCAAACATTACCAATGCATATAGTTCTTCCCTATATTGTGTGAGCTTATCATATGTAAGTTTACCTAACTCACTAAAACAGAAATGAACATATATGAATTTCCCTGTCACTTCAGAGGGTAGACTGAGAAATGTATGTACATTCTCTATTTCAATCTCAATTTTACTCAGATTTCTTCTATTTGCATTTTATAAAGAATCCCATTTTCACTTTATTAATGTTATTTTGAAAAACCATTAATAACATTATTTTAACACTATTTGAAAGCTTTACATATGCTTTGTTTGTAATACTTAGACATCTTTTGACATTTCTTTTATTTCTTTTGACAGAAAATACATTTTAAAGGTAATTTTATGTTTTTTCTAAATGCCTCTTTGTTTTTAAGACATATATTGCTTCAAACTCACAATAGCCTGAAAATAAGGTATTAGGTCTTCGTTTATAGGATATATCTTGTATATGTAATATTGTAATGGTATTGTGTATGCAGTGCAATTACTTCTCTTCTGTAATGTAATTATATGTATATTTCCATTCACCTGGATTTAGACTTCCTAGTATCATACTTCCTAATTATGCCATAGCTCTCCTTTCTATGTACACCACATTCATTCTTTACTTAATTTATAATTATTTTTGTGATGCAAAAGTTGAACTTTTGTTTATAGTGCAGAAAAAATGCTATTTTCAGAAATATTTTTGAGATAAACTTCAGTTTAAATGCACTTTCTGGGCTGCAGAGACAGGCTATTGGTCTAAGTTCCTGCCTGGCAAATGCAAGGACCCAAGTTCAATCCCTGGTAGCACATGATATGACCACCTTGAAACCAAATGTGGTGACACACCTCTGTAATCCAGTGCTGGGGAGGCTGAGACAGGAGGATCGGTTCAAGTTTGATTTGTGTAGTCATGTCCTATACCAAAAAGGATTAAAAGAAATAAGAATGCATTTTTCCTTCCTTATATATTTATAGGTATCCTCTTCAGAGGAGGTTATCCTATCAACATATAATTTTAAATTTTTAAAGTCATGATGCTACTCAGACAGTGCCATTAAATATTATTTGTTTTATTTGAAAGAAAACAATTTGTAAAGATAGTATTTTACAATAGTAGAAATATTCCACTTTCATATCACCAAAACATAGATGTATGTTGCAATTTTAGACACTGAAGTTTCACTAACTTACATGTTTTATGCAATTTGTTCTTACTTTAGATGCCAAAATGCTTGCTGAATACTGATGACCTTGAAATATAGCTTTCTATTTTTAATAAGACAGGTAATTAAGCCAGCTTCAAATGTGGCTTTGCTCTATAAGGCAATATGTTATATGAAGGAGAAAAAATATCTTACTTGCACATTAAGCACTTTTTTCTTACCAATTAGCCAAACATATTTTCTATTTGCTTAATATTTTAACAAATTTTCTACAATAAGCTTTTACAAGAACGCAGGTGGAGGTGAATTACCTGCCTTTGCACTAATGAGATACTTGTTCTGGATCAAACAAAGTGCAAAGGCTTGATCACCACAAAAGCAAAGTACAGGTGAAGGAGAGCTAGAGATCATTTCCTAATTAGCAAGGAAATTCTACCTGACTGATAATTTTGTTAGATCTGCGTCTTGCCTGCCAACTTATACCCCCTATCACCCGCTTATATCCCAAGTGGACTGAGTAAAATCTTTTCTTTGATTCCCACTTATAATCTGTCTTTAATCTTTCCCTGAAATGAAGATCACCTAAAGAGACAGCAAGTATTTGCATTTTTAAAGATCAATAAAATTTTTATCATTACAGATGATAGATATTCAAAGAGCAAATGTTTCTCTGTTTCAGAGTGTCAAACTGTTGAAACTCCTAAGTGAGCCCAGGTTTACTTCCAACTGTAGCTGTCTTTCAATTTTTTTCAACAGTTCTTTTCCATTCATTCCTCTATGCCTGCTTCCCTCTGTTCCTCTTTTCTCAGTTTCACCATTTTTTTCATGACTTTTCCATATCCTTTCTACTCCAAATCAATAAGAAAAATACAGGCATGAAATTCCAACAGTAAAGAGCTTTAAAATTAAAATCATAATCAATACTGGAGGGCCAGCGAGATGGCTCAGTGGAATAAGCACTTCCCTATCAAATACAAAGGCCTGAGTTCAAACCCAGGTTCCACAAAAAAAATTTAAAAAAATATTAGAAGCAATGATTTTTGGTAATGTAAAAGATGAAAAAAATTCTACAGTTATAACAGTAATAGAGAAAACATGATTTAAAAAGTAACTAATACAGTGGCCTTGATAACAATTTTCACCCAAAATTCATATACAAAATGAGAAAGTGAATGACTGAATATTTTATTCATGCTGAGTCAAAATATAAGCAGCAGATGTTAGAAACATTGAGATGATCCATTAGGATAGCTTTTTTTCTCTACATTATATATGTGAATTTCCATAATTATTAATTGGGTTTCATGTGCTACAGACTACAAGTACTTTGTTTTTCTTGCCAAAGAGTTAAACTATCACAAAAATCCTTCAATTAAAAGTCATGTATCTAACTGCATATTAAACTTAAACCTAATAAATGGTCAATATGTATTAGACTTTTTTATTTTTTTATTTTTTTGGTGGAACCAGGGATTGAACTCAGACCCTTGTGCTTACCAGGGAAGTACTTATTCCACTGAGCCATCTCCCTGACCCCTTTATTAGACATTGCTGTTTCCATATACATTTCTAGGATAAATTTTGCACATCACAAAATAGGACCTATATTATAGGCTAGGAAAAGAATCCTGATTTTTAGAGACTAATGCATAATAGAGAGTTCTACTTTTGCAAACAGGGAGCTTGCTACTTTGAGAGCTCATAGTTTTCTCAGAAGCTACCTCAAAAGAGTCAGTGTACACAACTGATCCCAAGCCCTCTTTACTATAGGAGAAAGCTAATGTTTTATTTAATTTTTGTGCTCTTTTATTACTACATCTTGAAATATATAATGATTATCTTCACTGTAGGGAACTGGTAGATACGCGTAACACATTTCAATCCTTTCTTTTTTCCATTCCCTCCATCTCTCTTTTATTTTTCCAGCAGTATGTTTATTTCTTTGTCTTATAAGACCTTAAAAATAGAATTGTCATATATAGATATGAATGGATCAAAGAGCACATAGAATATGTGTAACATCTGGATAAAGTCACTATTCCAAATGTAATGCCTATAATCCTAATAAATTTAAGTACCATAATCATAGATATGTATACATAAATATTTCAGATTGTTATTTGTCTGTTTTGATATTATATGCTGCATGAAAAAGTACATTAGTGTTTTCCACTCAATGTTATGTCTTAGAACTTTTTCCATGCTGTTAGATGAAGTGAGTGTCAACTGATTCCTTGTAATTATTATATTATTTATCATGGATCTCATTTTTTATTACAACCACTTATCTAAAATTATAAGCATAGATATACTTTCTACATAAATGCATATAGATAGTTATACTTAAATGGACTCAGAAGTTTAGTAAATTTAGAGTAGTGTTATCTTACCACTTTTGTGATTTGCCTTGAAACTTCTTCAGGAATGCTATTACTATTAAATGGTTTATCTCTAAAATATGACCATTACTTTGGACCATACAACCTTACTTGGAGTAAGAGACACTTAGCAGATTAGTAAAGAACAGTTCCAGGTCTATCTGCCGGTGGCTGATACAGAGGCCAGCAAAGTGAAGAAGACAGGCTCATGGCAAGTGCGGGTAGTATCAGGCTTTTGGCCTGGGTGCACACTAAGGGCTAGAAGAAGAGATGACTCTAGCTTGGAAAGAGTTCCAGCCCCCACCACCGCCTCTGGACATCACACTCCCCTTCTTTCAGCATTCCAGTGTAGACTCCCAGCACAGTTCTGTAGTAAGCTTCCAGGTGTTTGATTTTGTTCTGCTGCTGCTCCTGTAATCTATCTTCCTCTGCAGTTTCCATTTGCTTGGGCTGAGAATCAATGCCTCCTCTCACTTTCCAGGGTGGAGATGCCCTGCTTTGAATTCTGCCTCTCACCTCATAGAAAACCACTGCGAACTCTTCTCTCTACTCGTATAAATCTAACTAAATGTACCTTAAATAATTATAAGTACTTTTTCAGTTGAATCTGTTCTTACAAACAATCCTTACTAATTGGTATTTTGCTGCCAGTAGTTCAGGTCTTGATAGGCCGTGAGATTTATATGACTTCAGAACTTGTTTATGGGAGAAGTTCAGAAAGCTTTTGCAATGCCAGCTAAAGACATTGTATAACATTTTAATCTGAGTTGGATGGGAGATTCTGTTCTGAGCTGTGAAGAACAGACTGCTGAGAGAAAAGTAAATAGTAAAGTCCACACTAAAGAGGTTTCAGTTGGGAACAGGAATTACATTTTCATTTGTAATAGATTTTTATTTGTGTCTGACAGGAAATTTATTTCAATTTTGACCATGTCTTATGATACTATACAAACGAATGAGATTAATTGTGATGGACTAACTTATTTGGATAAGGAAATTCCAAGGAAGATCAGCTTTCAGATTGTGGTGTGGGTATTGGGTATTTTGCCTGCTCTTACCCAAATCTATAGTAAGAATCTGAAGCAAATGGCAAAGCCAAAAGATTTGAAAACTTTGCTGCTCTGTCTAAACAAAGTACCTGCAAAATAAGGACAAAAGAGAGTATGGTTGCTAAAATGATTAGCATTCAAATGAAGCCAAGAATTTATTTTGCTTTGGTTTTTATTTGTTTTGCTTTGCTGTATAGAAAAAAACATGCCTGGAGGGTATTTCAGAAAAATAGCAAGAATCCACCCCTCACTGATTCAAGAGTGCAAGACTCTAAAGTATGCAAAACTGTAAGAGTAAAAAACTGTGTGAGAAGAAAATCTCCAGGATCCTTGCTAATGCTCAGTTGCTTAGTGAAGGGAGTCATCTACTTCACCCATGCAGACACTCTGAGTCTGTTTCAGCTATGGCCAAGGAAGGCCCTGTCATTAGTAAAGCTTGTGACTGACCTCCATGTAGGGCATGCCATATGGGTTTCTTACAGTGCAAGAGTTTTGGGATCAAGGATGCTTCCTACCATATTTCACAAGGTCTGGAGTCCAAGCAAAAATGTGTAAGTCATGGTTCTTGTCAGGAACCCAGAAGAGTCCAGTGTATAAAACCAAAGAAGAAGTCAAAGATGCAGTGGAGAGTCCTAAAAGTCGGAGATGCCACCAACATGGAAAGTCTAATGAATAAGTAGTCATTGAGACACTCTTCTGAGAGGCCAAGAGGAATGCAAACAGAAGTGCAGCGGAGGCCCCAGCATCGGATTCCCACGGAGCTCACATCTCTTCACGACCTGCACTGAGTGCTACACATACCTCTAGAGGGTTACGCGTTTGCCTTTTTTGTTTTGAATCTTGCTTTGCTCCAGTTTCCATTTGTTGTCCTTTCCCTTGCTTTTGCAATGAGATATTTTATCTTCTGCAGTGTTTTTTTGGAAAAATTTCATTTTGGCTTTGATATTTACATGGGTTCATAGAAGAATTTGCCTTCAGTCTCAGAGGAGTGGGTGAAGCCTTCCTTTATTAAAACTTATAGTCGTTCTTATTTTGAATATGGTGCTAGAGAATAAAACCTGTTACATCGTACAACCAAGAAAGTAGTCAGCTGATCTGAGTCACATCTCCAGATCCAAGACAGTATTTTTGACAAGTTTTTAAAAAGTGTCATTTTCCAGATATCTCTCAGAAGACTGCCAAGGAGACTGGTCCATCCAACATGAGAATTCTGAGGACCAGGCATGTGAGAATAAGGACATCTGAGGACTCAGTCCCATACCAAAATCATTTTGATGTCACCTGTGGCCTGAATGAAAGGTATTCTAAATAACAAAGTACACAAAGTGACCACAAAATGACAGGTTAAGTAACATCAACCAGAAAGAATGTAAGGAGAGGGCCTGGGACATAGCTCAGTGGCTTAAGGACCTACCAGGCAAACACAAGATCCTGAGTTTGATCCCTTATAGGAAGGGATTATTAAAAATATTAACATTTATGTATTTAAATAATGCTGATTAAATAACATTAAGAGTTGAGTGTACTTCACAAGTTAGGGAAAAAAATCATCTTTCAAAATTCTAGACAGTTATTTTATTTCAGTTTTATTTCTTAGCATTCATTTGTTTAAAGTTAATACAAAATTTATTCCTTGATCCCCTATTTAAAACTGTTCATTTTAGTTTGGACTAGGATTGATTAATAGTCTCACAGTTTTTTGTTGTTTTCATTTTGGTTTCTTTATTTTGTAAATTTTTTCCATTTAATAGTGTAAACATTTCCTGTATTTTGAGATTTAGCTCTAAGATGAATAGACTTCTGAAATATATATCCTGGTTTTGTTGCTGTTATTCTTCTCCAGCACCTGAAATTTCTGTTTGCTCTGATATTTTGTTTGATCCAGCAGTCTGTAGTATCCACCAGAAGTAGAATGGAACTGAAGAGGGAAAAAGCAGAGGAGGTTGAACTGTTCCAGTTGGTATCAACCTGCACGGCCCACTCACACAGAGAACACTAGTGGGTCCTTTCTGTCCTTTTAAATTTCTTCTTTTCCATATGTTAGCATCATCCCTGCCCTGCTCCCTTGTAGATGTCACCAGGAGCCAGACAGTGTTACTTCCTTAGAGACCTGATTCCCGGCTCCATGGAGCCTCAGCCTTGAGCTCTTGAGCTTATATATGCTGTGAGACAGTCCTCTTCAGACTTCTATACTGTCCTTCCTCTGAAACTTTAGATCCTTATAATTCACCTCTTTTTTCAAGTCATCTCTCGCTGCAGTAGTTATTTCTGCAGTTGCCACCTCTACTAACTCAATTATCATTTGATGTGTCATTATTTAAAAAAATCCTTTATGACCGTCTACTTAGTTCCCATTTCACAATATAACATTGAGTGATGCCAGGCTTTACCTGCTGGTTCTATGCTTAGTTATCTTTTATTTACCATTGTAAAATTAAGGACGACACCACCTTGTCAGAGGCAGGTCTACTGATAGGCTTCATCGTTTTTTATGAACCTGGGCGAGAAGCCTGTTCTTCATCAGGTGACCTCAATGCCTTTCTAAAAGTGCACTCTCCCTGGCCCAGTGAAAATTTCTAAAGATGACTCTTCTGATTCCTTGCATGAAGAGTAAAAAAAGTAACCATACAACTACTAAATTTACAAGCCTAAGGAGAGGAAATAGAGTCTTTTTCCATATGTCAAATGTTTCAGCCTCAACCTTACTATCTTTGGTATTTAGGATTCAATGTCCCTTTTAGCAAAATTTACCTCTCTGAGAAGATTTTACTTAACGCTTTTCTCCTGCAATAATTGCTCTTGAACATTTATTTAATCTCACTATGAGTTCAGTCTCCTGAGTGAACCCACTCATTGACATTCTGTCTTTAATCACTTTGATACTATTTTAAACTGTCCCATTTCAAGAAGCCAAACTTCACCCTTATGTTATACAACATTGGTGATTAATTTAAGGCACAAGATGAAAATATAAGAAATACCTTTGAAAAACTGCAAATAAAATTTCTCAAATCTTGAGTGATATAAAACCAGTATTAATATCTATTTAAAAACCAAAAGAATTGTGCTTATCCAAATAAAATATATTTAAGTGAAGTAAAATAAAATACTAATAATAATGGAATATATACTATGCTAATTTATATTTAAGAGACTTATTTTGTATTTTATAAAACATACATTCATAGTTTGACCATTCAAATTTTTTAAATGTTCAAATTTATATATTTAATCACATGAAATCTACTAATAATCACACGTATTCAAACAGGAATGTTTATCTTAGAAAAAATAGATTAAATATGGATCTTATTCAGAGATTATGACCTAATATTTGGCTTCCCTTTTTGGATATAAAATGTTAATATAGTAATGACAAAATAATAATTGAAAAATACTTGTTACATCAGATGTAATAATTTGGTAAAGATGAACTATTTTAATCGTATTGTACCATTCTTTCCTGACAGTGTTTGACAGAACTATTCTGCATAATGTCAATTGATCAGAAAATGAAGCTTGCCCAATGAGTGATAGTTCTCAGAGGCAACACCTACAAGGGGCAGAGGCAGGGCTGGGATTGAAGTAGCCTCATTTATGGAACCTTGAACTCAGTAGGAGACAAAATGAATTTATCTATCGACAGTGGTCTCTCTTCCCTCTCACTGTAGTCTTATACAGTGGGCTGTGATCTGATTTATGCTGATAATCTTTTAATTTCCACTTATAATCTCATTTGAAATAAAAATTAGTCATTTCAGTGACAAGACCAGACATAAAGCCATTTCAGTACTTGGCTTTAATGCACTATTTGATCAGAATATGGTTTTCATTCAGTGTTAAGTAGTAAAATAATGCTTTTATAATGCTTTAAGTTGAAGAATTAAATTTAAAAGGGAAAATTTGCTGTCTATGAGACACACTCATTATGAATGTTACAAAGTTGTTGTGTGTTTTATTTTTTTAATTTTTTAATTTTTTTTTTTTTTTTTCAGAACCGGGGATTGAACTCAGGCCCTTGTGCTTGCCAGGGAAGTGCTTATTTTACTGAGCCATTTCTCCAGCCCCTGTTGTATGTTTTATACTTACATTTTAAATCATCAACAAAGTTATAGAACAACGATTATTCTCAATCGTTTTTAGACTATACCATGAAATAGGTCTATGACATAAAAATTCAGTGCTAAATAAATGTTTGAATAAAACTCTGCTTATGAGATTATGTTGAAGGAATTATAAATAATATTTCAAAATTATTCAAAGGAAAAAATCACAGAATTTCAAAATCAAGCATTTATGGGTGCCCATATCTAAGTAAAAAAATGTATATTTTCTTCCCACACTTATATCTTCAATAATATTTTTAAAATACATTGCTGCAAATAAAAACTTCAATTGAAAATAGTACCAGGAGCCGAGGAGATAACTCAGTAGAATAAGCACTTTTCTGGCAAGTGCAAGGGCCTGAGTTCAATCCCTGATTCAGCCAAAAAAAAAAAAAAAAAAAAAAAAAAAAAAAAAAACTAATAAAAAAAAAAAAAAAAAAAAAAAAAAAAAAAAAAAAAAAAAAAAAAAAAAAAAAAAAAAAAAAAGAAAATAGTACTGATTATATAGCATTAAATACTAAGCAAAAAAAAAAAATAACAAAATACTAAACAAAAAAGAAGATATATAGTTTCTCACTGTTCACATTTAATAAATGGAATAAAAAAGGCAAAATTTAGAAACTCTTTGCAAAAGCAATAAAAAAATCAAAAAGATTTTAATATTACACAGTATGGTAATTTAAAATGATATAAATTTGAAGTTACTGGAATGTACAAATCTGAAATTTTCAATGATGCTGTTTGAAGTCAAAAATGTTCTGGGATAATCAGATTGTAAAAGAAAAATGTGCTTAAGACATTCATGTCAACTAAATTATGATTATGCTTTCATCATATATTTTAATTGTATTACAGAAATGTGTTTTCAACACATGAATGTTGTCTCTTTTTTGTAAATGTAGGATCCAGTTCAGGTGGGATTATTAAATATCACACGCAGCCAACAATTAAGAAATTAAACATATTATAAAGAACAAGTTAGCCATACCCGCACACATTACCTGAGCGCTGAGCTTTTAATATTTCCTTTTCTCCTTTACTTGTGTTCATCAGTATCACTAGGTAAGTTTTCCACTATATGGGCATTGATCAATTCTAAAATTCCTATGAAGTCGAAGCATTTTATTCGCATTATTATACATTCACACACCCATGCCTCCCTAGGCTAAAATTTTCAATTATTTACCAGACAAAAATAAATTTTATAGTTTTTAATACCATAAGTGACTCCAAACTGTAATGAACAGGAAAAAGCCTGTAAGACAGCTTTTATTTAAAATTAACAGCTTGAGTCTCCTTTTGATATATTAGAAAACTTTCCATCCAAGCTGTTGTCTCTCATATTTGCCTTTAATATTTGGAAGTGGAAGAAGTCATGCAGACAACGGCAGCTTAAATCATTTTGTATTTCCTTACATTAATTATTAAATATCCTTGCCTGTGAATGATAAAGTGATGCTGATGATAATGTACAAGATCAGAGTAAATGTCCACAGTGTTTACCCAATTATTCCATCCAAAGCTTGTAATCATCACAGAGGGCAAAACAGAATTTTAGTGAAAGCATCTATTTCATCAGGAGTATCTGGGGTTGGGGAGATGGCTCAGTGAAATAAGCATTTCCCTGGCAAGTGCAAGGGCCTGAATTTAATCCCCAATTCAGCCAAAAAAAAAAAACAAAAGAAAGAAAAGAAAAAGGAGTATCTCCCACAATTAGTCCAAAAGCATTTCTTTCATGCCTACTGTCACTCACTAGTTTTTATCAATTTTTTAAAATTCATGGTTTTAGTACAGGGTCTCACTATGCAGCTCTGACTTGTAGTGATACTCCTGTTTTCAGCCTCCTTAGTGCCAGGATTATAGGAATGCTCCACCAGGCCTGGATTTACTTGCCAGCTCAGTGTGCCCTGCGGGCAGGGCTGGCACTGCATGCAGTGTCCGGTATGGATCCCTGGTCCCTTCACTTGCCCAAGCAGGTGCTTAGTCCATTGAGCTATCTAGCTGGCCCACACATTAGTTCTTAAGACATCCTCATGGATTTACTCCACTGCTTTGTAAGTACTATCTAATTATACCCTTCTTTCACAAATTCAAATTCATTTGTATCACATATCTCTGTTTATTACAATAAAACTAAAGTAGGTCACACCATGCCTTTAATTGATAACACATTTGAATTTTTTTCAATTTGCCTTAGAATTCTAGAATTGTATTAGGATCTCACTACTGTCTGATTCCACCACATAACCTCACCTCATCAGTTTTCTCAGTTCAAGCCAGCTTTGTTGGCTTCAATTCTTAATATTTTTAAGGGGGCTGGGGGAGATGGCTCAGTGGAATAAGCACTTCCCTGGCATGTGCAAGGGCCTGAGTTCAATCCCCGATTCTGGAAAAAAAATTTTTTTTAATATTTTATATATATTTAGTACAGGGTCTTGCTACACAGTTTAGACTCACAGTGAACCTCCTGTATCAGCCTCTCCAGGGCTGGGATTATAGGAGTATGCAGCTACACGGGATCCAGGCCAACACAGCATGCTGTACCTGGGTTGGAACTTGGGTCTTCATGCTTGCCAGGTGGGCACTTAGGCTGCTGAGCTATCTTTCCAGTTGCAATTCTTAATTGCTGAACGATATCAGTTTGGCAGCTTTTGTTGACGCTGTTTCTTCACTTTGGAACATGCCTCCATTTCTCCTCAAGTCTAGAATTTTTTCTCTAGTTACTTCATCATAATATCCAATATCAGTTCTTGAGAAATATTTTCTTTCTTAGATAGATGCTCTGCATGGCCATTGTCAGATAAATGTGCTTAAAATTGTGCTATATAAGGATATTGAAATTGGTTTTATTTCTCTTGCATTTGTTCCTTTCTTTCACTAGAAGAGTCTAATTTCTTTGATCTTACCACTATATTATCAGTACTACACTTATAAAAAAATATATATTGTTATATAAAGAAATATATGGGGCAGAGGAAATGACTTATTGGAATAAGTGCATCCCTGGCAAATGCAAAGGCATGAGGTTTATCCCCACTTCCACAAAAAAAGAAAGAAATATCATAGATCCAAATATTTGATAATCTAATCAAAAGCTTTATTTAATCTGCAACTTAACATATATTCTTTTTTTTTTTTTTTTTTTTTTTTTTTGCGGAACCGGGGATATGAACTCAGGCCCTTGCACTTGCCAGGTAAGCGCTTATTCCACTGAGCCATCTCCCTGGCCCTAACATACATTCTTTAATAAGAAAAGTTGTCAATACAAAATTTATTGCAGCACGCATTCTACTATTTAGTACTGGATACTCCAAACTTTGAGCTGACTACTACTAAGAGACACACTGTAGTAACGTTGAGATAGCACTAACCCTTCAAGGTACTTGTCGTTACATATGATTAAGCATCAACCTTGCCATAGAGATGTGAGAGAGCAGAGAGAAGGTTTCTTTTCTGGTTTCCCAACTGCTATATGTAAAGAAGGCACAGACGTAAACCTACTGACCTGTCTGACTGCATAAATTAGAGTCTGCCTTTCTGAGGCTGTTTCCTTCTCAACACACATTACAGTCATTCTTGATAAGGATGAGCCAAGAGAAGAGGGTGAGGGAGATGGCCCAAGGCCCTCCAGGTGTTGGTTCCAATGCAGGGCCTCGTTATGTTGGATGAAGAAAACGCAGTCCAAAGAAACATAAAATGATGGGGACTAAGTTCATGTTTACTGCCTGGTTCTAGGAAATAACTGTATGGAAAATGACATTAAAATTTATTTCAATATTTTCTTTATTCATTCTTTCCTATGAACTCAACCAGAGTTTATTTCTCTGTTGATAAATAGATTAAGCCTGCTGATGGTTCCTCTCATCATCCTAGATAACCTTCTTCCTCCTTCAGTTTGAAATTTAGGAGGAGATTATGCATTTCAGATTTAATGTAGAAACACTTTATATAATATACGAATCACTGAAAATGATATCACTTTCACCTGATGGATCATAATATTTGCTAGCAAATCTCTGGTTGAAAAGTGCACAGAGCTAAATGTATTTATTTTTGTTTTCTACAAACAATAGTAATGGATGTTACATAATAGTTCTTTTAAGCTGAAATATGCTATTAACAGATGGCTTGAGTATTGCGGTGCAGAAGCTATAAACAGAGGGCTGGATTCCTACAGCAGATTCATAAGGGAGTAATCACTTACCTTAGCAATAGAAGGATTAAGAGAAACAGGCATGGGCTACATCTTTCAGAAAAAATGACAAGGTAAGAAGAGGGCCCAATAATCTATTAATTAATTAACTTTTTTCATTTTAATGAGGAAAAAGATCAAAATAGAATTCAAGCGGCTTCAAAACAGGTTAGTAGGACAGTTACAATAATTAATACATTGCGTACTGTTGTCTTCATAGTAGTTATTCAGAAGACAAGATGCAGACATCATATCTTGTCTAAACAATATCAGTAAAAACCTTGCTTTTCGATGAATTGAGAGAAAGTAACTGTACATCTATCCTAACTGTCTTGTGTATATATACATACATACATACATATATATATATATATATGTATGTATGTATATCTTTTTTCACAACAAAATGGTCCTTTATCCATACTTTTGCAGAGTTAGTAACACGTGATAAGGCTGCTTAGTGACTCATAGCTGACCTAACCAGACAGGATGTTTATCTCAGGACTGAGGTAGCTTGTCAAATGTGTGTAGGTAGGAAGAGGCCTCAGTGCCTAAAGCAAACCTTTTTACTTTTTAAAGAATACAAGATAGTGTTATAAGTTCTTTCTCTTGTAATTTGAAATGAAACAGTCAGACACAGAAGTTGTACTAGTTTTTTTTTTCAGTGGAAGCGGAGGTTGAACTCAGGCCCTTGCACTTGACAGGGAACTGCTTATTCCACTGAGCCATCTCCCCAGCCTATACTAGTTTGAAAAACTATAAAATAATTTACTGTAATTAGCAATCAATGAGTATCCAATCCTAGGGAATTTATACTGAAATAAGGAGAAAACTATGGAGTAGCAAACCTAGGGCAATAATAAATTGATTGTTATGAATCTTGAACACACTTGAAAGTTGGCTCTATATATGTAGCACATGTTGTTTGTTACATGTTAACTCTAATAAATTTAGAGATGAATTAATAAGACCTTAATTCTAGGACTGGAGAGATAGCTCAGTGGAATAAGAGCTTCCCTCGCAAGTGCAAGGGTCTGAGTTCAATCCCTGGTTCCGCCCAAGAAAAAAAACGACTTTAATGCTCAGATAAATGTCTCTTAATTAGTAGATTATAGTAATATAAGCTAAAGCAATATGTGCTAAATTTTTCTCACTGTGCTCCTTTATAGCAGAAAACAGCAGAAAAAAAAAAGCTGGACCCACAAGGCAATAATGTAGGAAGTGGGTTTAGAAGAAGATTCGATGCACATTTATAAAGAAGCTTAAAAATTTTAGTCTTTTATTCTAAATTTAAAAACTGAACATAAAGAGCAATATTTCTGCATTAAGAAAGATAATAAGTAATAGCTTAAATTGTTGCAATTATTTCCTCATAAATGTCGTCAATATCAAAATAAGGATTCTCAAGGACATAAGCAGAGAAAGACGATACAATTAAGCAATTAAACTGGCTTTCTTCTCATTAAGTTCTCATAATTACATTTTCAAAATTAAATGCATTTATGTGAGGGTCATGCCATTTTACTTTGGATAGTAAAAGTGACTTTGTTCTAAAAAGTTGAGCTCTTCATATTGAATATCACTATACTGAAAGTTCTCAGGAACAATTTAGAAAATTACAATCCCCAAAACTGTATATTTAAATGATGCATGAAATTTAATAACCTTAAATCTCATTTACAAAGGAAAAATTTGTCTTAAAAATGAGTCTTGGTACTGGTGAAGACAAGCTATATGTCATCCAGGAGGGTGATTGATCAAAATGAAGCTTTAAAGTCATGTGATTAATGTTTGTTTATTTATTCATTTATTTTTGGCAGAACCAGGCATTGAACTCAGACCCTTGCACTTACCAAGGGAGCGCTTATTCTACTGAGCCATCTCCCTGGCCCCAGTCATACGATTAATTTAAAAGGCCCCTTTATATTTCATGTGTAGGTACAAGTGTGTATCAAAATTAAAATCACTTATTTAATGAGTTCAAATTCAAAGACATGTTCCTTAGATATTATTTTTAGTATATCTAAGAGACATAAAAGCAATTTTTTTGCCACTCGAAGTTTAGAATAAGAAATATATAAATGAAGTGGATAACCTGAGAAAATGCAAAAATCATTGGAAATTCTTCCTTCATTTCTATTGAATATTTTAGAAGAGGACTCTGAGGAAAATGCACCCTTGGCGCACAGTCTTCCCTGCTTAAACAGCTGGTCCTCTACATTTATAACACATGCCTGAGACATGAAATAGGACTGGGACCATCTGTGTGTGAATTTCACTATATAGGAGGAGAAATGCCAGATGTGAGAACAAAGACTATCACCACTGAAAGCACTGTGTTGTCAAAGTCGAGATCCTTAAGAAAACAATAACCAAAGCATGTCAAAGGTTGAGAGAAATTATGCATATCCTCTTTGATCTGAACATTAAAATAAATTGCAAAGATGAGAACAACATTAAAGGTTATTAGAATGATTCTTTAGAAGGAACATTAAACCACTATTTTTTACATGGCTTTCCTCTCTCTACAGCCAACCTTCAGTACTGTGTAGAGTTATATTGCTATAATACGTTGCTTTCCCTTCACTGGAAAGCTTCATCACTCTTATGGTAAAATAGAAATCCTTCCATAAAAATGCAAGTTACTATACTCCAAGTCTCAAATCTTACCACACACTCCCTCTACTTCCATCTGTACATTTTAAGATCTAAGTATATTGAATTTCTTTTCTTCATAAAAGATGTGCTGTGCCCTTAGCAAGTTTTACATTTTTGATCATGTTATCTTTTGGGATGAAAATATTGTACTCTGCTTTCTTTAGTTGGCTGTCCCCCCATTTATCCTGAGTTTAGCCACTAGTTCTGTTCTTCAATAAGATGCAATCCAAATAGGAAGAAAAATAAATGTTCTTCACTCCCAAAGTTTTGTACATTCCTTCCTTCATTGGTGCATGTCTGGCATTTCATATTCTTACTGCCCATGTGTGCTATTATGCATATTTGCTTGTATCCTCCACTAAAGCTTTATGACAGGAAGGTATGTCTATTCTGTTCACCATTTAGATGGAGTAATCAGAAATGTATCTGAAGGAACTAAATATATAAACCCACGAATTTGAAAATATTTATATAAAAAATGAAGAACACAGGAATACTTGCACTTAGAAGTTGCTGATTGCTTAATTAAACTGAAATAATATTTACCAGAAGCACATGTTATATAATATCCTATATTGTATATGGGTGCCTATAAATGATTTAATTAATTAACTGGAAATGCGATAAGATGCTAAGGCTGAAATCAGGCTCTACTAATTCAGAGAAGTTGAGCAATCCTATCAAGGCAATACCCATCTTTGAGTTTCTAAGGAACATATGCCTAGCCATTTAGTTTTGTTAGGTAATGAGTTCTTTGGATGCATCATTTGTTTGCAATGAACTACATTGACATTTGAAATCAGAATATATACATATTAAGTTATGACTGGCATTTCTATAGGTTGATAGCAAGTTCCAGCGGTTCAATACTTCGGGTGATAAAATTACATTGTCCAAAGCTATAGACGGATTCATGCAGGAAGCAGATTCTAAAGGCATTCAGAGTTGATAGAAGAGAAAACACAGTTATCAGTAACAGAAAACATAGTTGAACTTGAGACTCCAGAGTCAGGGAAAAGGTATTAAACTCAACTTGTGCACAAATATTAGTGTGAGTCATCATTGTGGAATCAAAAGCACAGAGAGGAAGGAGTAAAAGTGTGAGCTATGATGAAAATATATGATGTGGAATTAAATTTTTATAGTATGGTTAGTAGAATAGGTACATTATCACTTATCCTCTAACATATCCTCACTCCAAGGCATTCATTCAATCATTCTTGCCACTTTCTGAAGCAGTTCTGGTAGTTCTCTTTGTTTTTTAATCATTTGTATTCATTTGGTACATGGTCTCCCTACACAGCTCAGACTGGTCATTCTGTACTGGTCATTCTGGCTCAGCCTCCCCAGTAGTGGGATTACAAAAGTTGCCACCACGCCTTTCAAACGCTTATACCCCAGGCATGGAAGTTCTCTTTTATGACTGTATCTTCATTTTCCTCATTGCCTCAGTGCATACAATTAATTCAAAATGTTTATTTTTCATGGTCATTTGGACTTTGAGGAAGAGCCACAGCTGCATGGCACCTTTAGGAAACAGTGTAATATTTTTTTAGAAGCCTGCCTTTCAATTGCACGGCACATTTGACAGCAGTATTAACTGACAGAGAAATTCCAGAATTGCTTCAGAAAGCAGTAAGAATAGTGGAATAAGTTAATTAAAACTTGGAGCATTTTAAAGAAGATCAGTGCAAATGTACTATAACTATAAATATATATTTCTATTTATGTGATTTTAACTTTTTATTCCTTTAGAGACAGGATCTCCCTATGCAGGTCAGGCTGGCTTTGAACTGACTTTGTAGCTCAGGCTGGTTATGAATTGCAATGATTTGCCTGTCTCAGCCACTTGAATGCTGGAATTGCAGATGTGCACCACCATGTCTAGCCTAAATATAGGTATTTTAATTCAAATATTTTCCATATTTTGTATTCACCCTTGACTGCATGTTTTCAAAAACAATCTGGAAGCATAACCAGATAAAAGCCTATGTCTCATGTAACTGTAGTGATTCTATTTTTTGACAGAACTGGGGATTGAACTCAGGCTCTTACACTTGCCAGGGAAGCACTTATTCCACTGAGCCATCTCTGGGCCCCCTGTCTTATGTAACTGTAGCAAATTTATCACAACAGTAATCTCTCTTTTTACATCTTTCACATTCATCTCTACTCACGAAAATATCCACTTTTTATCATCATTTGCTTATCTTTCCCTTCTTCTTGTTTTTATGAGCACAATAGATTTATTGAGGGAAAGAAAGCTCCTGTCCAAGAGAAGGACAGGAGGGGGGCCCGAGCCGGTAGTTCCCCCCCCCCTTTTCTTTTTAATTGTATCCTTAGAAACCATGTAAATCAGATGTCAGCTCTGTGGAGAAATAGTGCTATATTATTGGAATTTTCTCTCCCCTGCTAGGAGATAATTAGCATTTCAGAATTTTTGTGCATCAGGCCACTGACTTTGATGACACCCAGGAGCTGTACACCAGAAATGCCTCCAAACAACCTGCAAAATGCTTGATACCCTTTCCAAAACAAAGAAAATGGAAACATTCAGCCTTACCTATATTGCCAAGTCTCTGAAAATATTTCTACAGATGATAAAGTGTGGGGCCTAGTAATAGCTTCATTTGATTCTTACTTGATACCCTTGGGAAAGTCCTTCAATTGAAAATAAGTTGAAAAAAGGAGAAATAAAAGGTATGCTTGAGAACTGTGCTTAATAATAATACTTACAATTCTCTGAATCAATTTAACTATTGAATATCTCATGAAAGTTCTAAAATTAAAAGCCTGGTGGAAAAGATAATTTAAGTCACGGATATTTCCCCCATACCTTTTTCAGTCTATCAGAATAACGAGTTTCTATCCTGAGGGGATAGTTGATAATTTCACAAGATAAAAGGTTTTGCGATAATATGGCATTATTAAAAAAAAGTGAGAATAAAGTTCAGTGGTAATAAAGCAATAAAATATAGAGGAAAAACGTAAATAAGTATAATAAGACAGGATTACACACATCTATGTAGATCAAAAATCATCTGCCTGGTGCTGATGTTTGCATTATGCCAGCTGGAATTTCCAGACAAATTGCTGCATCTTTAAAGATTAAACTAATGCTCCTGACAGAATGAGTGTAGTTAAATGCCAGTGAATAAGATGGAGAAATACTTAGGCTATGGAAATCAGACAGATGGCTTGGTAAATTAATCTATAAGTATCACAAGATAAGGTTACTCAATGACAGTAATAGGAGACTATGGTCATTTGCAGGACTATCATAAAAATGTGAAAGTAATGAAGACTGAGAGTAAAGATAGGGAAGCTATTATGAAATTTACATTAGAAAAACCACTTACTTTTTGTGCTATCACTGTTGTTTTGTCTTTTGGAGATAGGGCTTCACTATGTTGTTCAGGCAGCCAAGAATTCACTTTGTAGCCCAGGCTGACCTCAAATCTTCGTGACACTGATGCCTCAGCCTCCTGAATGCTGGGATTAGAAGTGAGTAATACGTCTCAGGTCTACTACTGTCACTGCTGTACTTTGTCAGGCAACTAAAAGAAGAATATTCAAATTGAAAACTATAACATCAAGCAATGCGAAGTCCTCAGTGGTGAAGACAATTACTATTCTTTGCAAAGATCCTATGTATGTACATGGGACTCCTTGAATTAATCACTGTAATTTTTTTCTTTTTCTAAAGCTTTCTACTGTACTCATTCTAATGGTATGAAATTGTCAGCATTTTGATACAACATCTTCTGATATTGCACAGAAAATACTTGAATTGTGATCTTGTCCCATCTTCCCAGTGGGCTAGTACTATAAGCAGTTCATATTTTCTTTAGATATTAAATCAGAACAGTTTTTTTTAAATTTGCTGACTGTAGTACAGAAGCAAAAAAAGATTAACTAATGTATCACACAAGATGGGCAAGGCAAAGGTCCCGAGAAACATCAGCAGGTTTTTGAAAGTAGCAGTTCAATGGTAGGATTCTCAGCCCGACTATCTATATACGCTGATAACTGTGAACTAAGCAACTGCACTGAAGATAGCAATGTGTAATAGAAGGGTCACACTTGTAACACCTGTCATTCTGGTCTGTTAAATACATACTTCCTGTCATGACATATGAATCATTACTATACTGTCTCACAAGTAAAAGATGTTTTGGTTTTCTTCTTTTGGTAATAAATGAAAAAATAAAAGACACAAAGAAAAAAAAAGTTAAAAGACTACTCTGTCACAAGGCTGTACATGGTTATATTTCTAAATTTTTGTGTAATAATATGTGAATAGTACTATTTAAAAAAATTTTTCCCTCATATTCGGTAAGATCTTAAAATTCAATACATCAATACTTGGTAGAAAATATCTGTTTCACATTACATCTAAGATGCTTGATATTTAGACAGATAGGGTAAACTGAACTGCATATGTTGCAGATTAATAATCAGCTTCCATTCTAGATGGTTAACAACCTAAGATTGCAGATCAAAAATTGGAGAAATGGAAGGGCTGCAAGGTCAGCCAACAATTTGGCCCTAGCCTTTCAAGTTCAGTGAAGACTCAGGACATAGGAGATCCTGTACTGTAGCATCGTATAACTCAGTTGTGCCCCAACTTTTCTGATCAAGGAAATTATGGAGCCACAGAGGAATGTGATCGATGATGTACAGTGTGCCTAAGGAGAGTCACATGGAGAAAAGACTTACTCACAGGCTTTCACAGAGAGCAATCTGGTCAAGCAATGGCCGTGACTCATCCACATGGCTGACACTGACAAAGGATCTACAAAGTGAGGTACAGAGTTTCAGGATAAGCCACAAGGGGACTTGACTGACCTCATCAGATACAAAAGTTACATGCTTTTGTTATATAAGTGTTGCTTTATTTTGGTCTTAACCATCCAGCAGAAAAGTGTAAAAACAAGGTATATAAAGTAAAACCATAATAATATGCTGAGCTGTAAATGGCTCTAGTCAACAACTTCTTCGGATAACCCACTACTGTTGTGGACTGCTGGACTGTGTTGGAGTGTTTTACTGAATTCAAGCACCTATAATAATTGAATGACAGTAGAATACCCATCTCTAACAGGACTAAAGAAAAAAAAAGGGGATACAAAGCAAGAGCCATTCTGTGTTTGTATAAACAGTACAGTTAGGATAAATATGCGTAATTCTATGAGAAGAAAGATTTGCATTATCAGTGTTTGGACAGGATATCCTGTCTGCTTCTTGTACCATGGATAACCACTAGGAAGATAATAATGTAAAAAGTATTAATTACTGAAACTGTACTATAATTCAACTTAAAAAAAATAGGTATACAGCTACATTCTCTTAATTCAATGAATAGAGGGACTTGCTCTAGTAGTGTTTGTAAACAGAATATCATGTCTTCACCTTGTACAACAAATAACCACTAAGAAAACAATATGTAATGTATTAATTATTCAGTCTGCTCTACTAATTTGATTTGAAACTGTCTCATTGCTATTTTGTTCTTCAGTAAAATTAGGAAAGAAAGAAAAATTATATTATTACATGATTTTATGATAGAATAAATACATCCAAAAATTTAAAGTGATGCACATACTTGGACATGTGCAACAGACTGCGTAAGAAAATTTGATTAGATTCTCATTTAAGTCTTCCACTACTTTTCTTGGTTTAATTGATGTATTTTGGGTAGAGTCTCACTATGCAGCTCAGACTGGTAGTGAAGCTTCCTGTTTTCAACTTCCGCAGTCCTGGGATTACAGGCTTGCGCCACCACGCCCAGACTTGGGTCTCAGACTCAGTGCGCTCACGGACGGGGCTGGCGAGGCACATGGTGCTGGGAGTGAACCCCGGTCCCTGTGTTTACCTTAGCAGGCTCTTAGTCCACTGAGTTCTCTTCACAGCCCCACATTGAAATCTTAGTGGAGATTTCATTTTAATATTGCTGAAATTTTGTGATCAGTTTAGAGTTTTGAGGCGAGAGTGCTCGCTCCTGCTAGCTCATCTTAACTAACTTGACTCGCTGAAGACTGCTCAAGGAGATTGCATCACAGGGATTCTATCTTCCTTAGCCATGAGCACACTGGTGTTCATATAAGAATGGGATGGTCGCAAGCAGGCCTAGCTGGAGCAGCTGGGTGACTACGAATGCTAAGGGCAGACTGCACTCCCATTGGAAATCTCCTGTCTTCTTCCAGGCTGCTGATCAATAAGCACACCCTTTTCCCATCATAGCCTTCCACCATGCCTTCCACCATGTGGATTCTGCCTTGGAGCCAGAAACCACGGGCTAAAACTTCTCCAAACAGACCCAATTTAAACTCCCTCTGCTCCAATCAGGTAAGTATTTTTTTTTTTTCCAACAATAGGAATGCTGATGAATAGAGTGACTGTGATCCATTTTCTTCCCATAGCTTGATATTATTATCTAATATCATGGAAAAGATGAAATGTACAAAGGTATTTGTAATTAGGTTTACTAAATGAAAGGCTCCTATGAGATGTTTTCTGTAAGAGTAGTATGAAGTGAGCAAATTAGGCAGAAAAAGAGAAGCATGAGTTCTACTGAACTTAAAGGTAGCATAAAAATAGAATCTGAAATAGCAATTATGGATAATATAAGAGTGAGCTGATGATTAGGGTAAGGTGTTGTGATTCAAGTGTTATTATAAAGCTATGGTCATGAAGCTAGAGTAACAAAGACACTCTCCTCTCGCTTCTTATATTGTTTCCAACTTTGTCGAAAAGCCAGGAAGCAACTAGAGTCATTTAATAAGACACTCCAAGTGAGGGTCTGGAAAGTCATGCTGACAGGAAGATGGGAAAGCAAAGAGAGATTTAGTTCAACATAGAATTTGTAGCAATGAATATTGAAACACGGTAAAAATAGCAGAAACCAGAGATACAAGCAAAGTACATGAACTGATAGATAAAAAGATTCGAAAGTGATCAAATCAAGACTGTGGTAAAAATAAGCAAGCAAACAAGAAATGAGAATGCAGGATTTCTAAGAATCTGGCTTTAGGGGGAAAAAAAACTGTCACAAAGAAGTCTAGAGGAGGCTGGTAGTAGAATTTTATTTACTGAATTAATTAATTTCAATGTATTTAGTTGTTACGTGGTCTCACTATGCAGCTGGAACCCATAGTGATCCTCCTGCTTTCAGCCTCCTCAGCGCTGAGATTATAGGTGTGCACCATTATGCTGGGATTCTAGCCAGCTCAGCCCATCCTAGGGGCAGGGCTGGCATGGCATGTAGTGCTTCGGTTCAAACTTCAGTCCCTTGCTTGCCTAAGCATATTTCAGCAGGTGCTTTGGTCCATTGAGCTATCTTGCTGGTCCTCATGGTAGAATTTTAATGTTTAATAAATATATAGAAATAAATAGGTCCCAGATTTTGAAGACTTGGCATACGGATATGGTGTTTACCTGAGTTTGAGAAGTAGAAAATGGAATGTTGCATAACATGATCATTTAAAAAATACTTTCAGGGACAACCAGATGGCTCAGCAGATTAAAGCACTTGCTTAAGAAGGCACAGGGACTAGGGTTCGATCCCAGGCATGTGTGCCAGCCCCATCGCCAGGGTATGCTGAGAGGGCAATTGAGACTGGGCATGGTGGCATATGCCTGGAATCCCAGCTCTTGGGAGGCTGAAAACAGGAGAATCACTACGAGTCTGATCTATGTAGTGAGACCCTATAGATCATGTACTAAATATAAAAAGTATATATATACATATATATATGTATATATATATAATATAAAAGTATATATATTTATTAAATAAATAATATAAATTTATTAAAATAATAAAATATATTAAAATAATATTATATATTTATTAAATAATATATATTAAGTAATAAATATATATTTATTAAAAGTATATATATAATATAAAAAGTATATATTTATTTATTTATTCTGGTAGAGGGTCTTGATATGCAGTTCAGACTCAAGTAATCCTCTTGTTTCAGTCTCCCCAGCTCTGGGATAATAGGTCTGCACCAATACACCCTGTTTCAGGGCCAGCACGTCTAGGGCTCCTGGGTTGGCATGACATGCAATAACGTGGATTAAACTCAAGTCCTTGCGCTTGCCAGCCAGGTACTTAGACCACTAAGCTAACACTGCAGCCCTATATAATATGATCTTAAATTAATAATTACCTTAACAATAGAAGTTAGGATTTAATAGAAGTCACTAGAATAGGGGTGGTAGTGAAGGAAGGAAAATCTTTCCAAAGCAGGCAAATGCTTACCATTATAGGGCTGTAATTGAACAGCATGAGGGACACCTCCTGCTTCTCCAATGTAATACGTGCCCAATCAAGAAATATGAACATCAAGCCATGGAGAAGACCATAGAAAAGTGAGTGTTTAGAAAGAATCTCGGTTTAAAGAATGGCTAGGATTTTGAGTAAGTCCTTTGAAGTAAAGGAGAATGAAACATGGCAAAGCAGCAATGTTTTCCTTGTACCACAGATGGGAAGCTTGGCTCAGGTGACAATAACGTACTAAAAAATTTAGTGCATCAATGAACGGAAATTTAAGATGAGAAAGTGTGTATTCTTTGTGATTCTAAAACACTGAATCATGAAACTTTATCCGTCCTCTCTTCACACTCCATTCCACATACCTTGAGTCAGTTACAACCTGGCTTCCTAGTGCAAAAATTTCTGAATGTTCTGAGTTAAAATGTATCTGCAAAATATGTGATTTAAAAGTTTTCTACACTATCTTGATGGAGAGAGTCCCTTTGTTTGTGGTACATATTGAAACTAATGACCAATTAAAGAGATACACTAGTTGGAAAAAGTCTAATACACACATATACCAAAGAAATATCTGTACTTATGACAGAGAAATGATAGAGGTTAGGATAACTTTAGGGAATTTAGTATCAGTTCGTAAATTTTTCTGTACAACTTCATTCAAAAACCTACTTCATTTTAGCAGTATCAATTCTAGAATGTTTGCAGAAATAAAATTATTTTGTTAACCAGAAAATTCCCTTACATTTTTTTCTGGAAGTAATTAAATGAAATGGTCTCTGTAGTTTTGAAATTCTTTCTTAGAAGCATTCTCCTATAATATTTCCTTGCATAGGAAACACTTGCTCACAAATTGTCTGTGAATTTTAAAACAAAACCAAAAAACAATAGTCATTTTGCCATCACTGAAGAAGGGATGGAAATACTTGCGACTATGGTTACATGTACTTTTTATTTTATTTAGTACAGGGTTTACGGTGTGTCACTACACAGATCAGTCTTGCAATGATCCTCCTGCTTTCAGCCTTCCAAGCACTGGGATTATAGGCGGGAGCCTCCACAGCCAGTGTCAGTCCCCATCTCAGCGTGCGCTGGGAGCAGTGCTGGCATAGCACACTGGGGCTAGAACCACAGTCCCTGCATCTGCCTAAGCAGACCTTTTAATGCACTGAGCTATCTGGCTGGCTCCGCTACAGTTTTATGCAACCAACTTTTTCACATTTTTGTACCCAGTGAATAATGTTATTTAATTCTTCAAGTTATTCCATTCAAAATATGTTTTTTCTTACACCAGTCTTATCGAACTTCCTGTTGTCCTTGTTAGTTTCATTTAATATCTGACATATTCTTTTTTAAATTAATTAAGTATATTGGAATAATTTGGATATAAGCAATGATCACATCCGCCATAGGGCATTTGTACATAGTCATAATATATCTTGAGAGTCGACAAGATAGCTCAGCACACTGAGAGCCTGCTCAGGCAAGCTCAGGGACCTGGGTTTGATCCCTGACACTATATGCAGTGCCAGCCCCACCCCAGGCTCGCTGAGCCAGCCACCAAGAACAGGCATAGTGGCATACACCTGTAATCCCAGACTGGGGAGACTGAAACAGGAATGAGGATTACTACGAGTCTGAGCTGGGTAGTAGGACTGTGTACCTGATTTTTTTTTTTCTTGTTTTTTTCTTCATTCTTAATGAATGCTTGAAGTCTAAAACCTTTTTAAATTGGTGAAAAAATACGATTGACTTAGAAAGACAAAATATTTCTTCTTGTGCATATGTAATTGGAGAAGAATATGAAATAAGTAAATATCTAAAGTATGTGATGTGTTAGGGAATGTCAAAAGCAATGGACTAAGTCAAAGCAGAAAAAAGTAAGTAGTAGACTGGTTAATGATTCTGTAGAACCAGGAAAGTGATGAAAAACATAGTTGTTATATAATCCAACAATCCCATTACTGAGTATATATCCCAAGAATAGTCACTCAATATATGAGAGGGGTGTTTTATCTGTTCATTGTAGACTAATTCTCAGGAGGCAAATATCCAACCATAAGCAAATAAAAAGGGAGGACTTTTGAGGCAGCATAAATGAAACCAGAGGGTGTTTTGCAAAGTAAAACAAGGCAGCCATTCTATAATATTGCATGATCTTAAGTGTTTGGATAACCTAAAAATGATGCTAATACAGAATTAGTGAGCATGTTTAAAATTACCTGTGACTAGGAGATGAAAAGAAATGGAGGGATATTTGTGAAAGGGTAACAAATATCAGGTAGACAAGAATAATTCTCTCCAGAAATCCATTATAGAGCTTGGAGACTATACATAATAATGTGCTATGCAATTGAAACTTGTGGAAAGAGTAGATGCTAAATTTTCCCATCTCACATGTGAGTACATAGTTGGAGCAGTGATACATTAATTAATTCAATTATTGTGTGATTTATACATCTATCAAGACATTACATCTTACATATGATAGATATTGTGGGTACATAAAATATATGTATTCATTTTTGTAAATTAAATACATTTGAAAATGTCAAGTTTATGGCCCATAATTGCATTCACATACAGATATGAAAAAAAATCAGTAAAGCAAAAGTGGACAGAATTTTGAGCAGTGTACTTCATAGTTATTTTTCCTGAAAGGGCAAATGGTAAGGTTCTGTGTTGATTGACAGATAATAATAGCTTGCGGCTGCTCATGAAGGTGAAAGGCTGGGAAAGAGTAAACCTGAAAAGTTCCTCAAATATGGTTGGATAAAAGGGAAAGGAATTGTGCTACATGAACCTACCTACCTTCTCTAGAGTCCAGCCCCAAATAGTTCTGTAACTCTTGGGTTTTATTATATAAAGCAGCCCCCTGTTTATTATTTTCATAAACATATGAATAGTACTCATTTCTTATTGCAGCCATGCAGATGTTGTAAAAATTAAATAACAAACAGAAAGACGCTCATATATGAACAAGGAAGTGAGACCATTCTCAATCAATTCTGGGGATTGATTTTCATGGTGAGCACTGAGGTTCAAAAGAAAAGCAAAACAAATCAAAATTAAACCAGCTCGAGTTTGTTCATATATCCCCTTCAAATAATTTCTCTAGATGAATATATGGTGTTTGCTTAATCTGACAGGCAAAAAATCTCAGGAGTCACACAGGATGTCAGCTTTTAATTTTTTAATTTTTTAAAAATATTTAGTACAGGTTCTCCTATGCAGCTTAAACTCACAGTCGTCCTCCTGTCTCAGCCTGCCCAGTGCTGACATTACAGGAGTGCACCACCACGCCCAATTACAGTGGTTGGCTGGCACTGGGCAGCATGGCATGCAATACCATGGATCAAACCTGGGTCCTTGCCCTTGCCAGGCAGGCTTAAACCATGGAGCTATCTCTCTGACCCTGGGTGCAGGTTTTTATTTATTTTTATTTTTTATTTTTTTAACTGTCACAGAAGTTTTATTACCACAGTGGAAAGCGGGGTCACTGGGGAGCCTCACATAGTCTGGAAAGGGTGTCGCCAGGGAGGCAGCAGCTTCTGGGGACCCTGACGTCCCATCCACATCTCCCAAAACTATTGCTCAGGGAAGAGGCCTCTGCTGGAGTGGTGGTGGCATGGGACTCCGAGGCCAGCCAGGACAAGCAGGCCTGCCCTGCGCAAAGCCAAGAGCTGCAGGGCAGCTCCATGAAATGGGAAGTGAGTGTGGCACATGATGGTGGAAGTGTGCGGCAACGTCACAACACAGGGGCAGGGGGGACGCTGGGCTCTGCCGGGCAGAGACTTCAACAGGTAAGCACTGGTGGGGCCCTGCCCCTGGGAACAGCAAGCAGTACACACTTCCTTTTGGAACTTGTTATTTTGTTATCTATTATTATTTGGATTTTGAACAAAATTGATGGAGTAGGAGCCAGTGGAGGAATCTTGTTTGATCTGGAGATTTTCTGTGGAGAGCCCAAAAGGTCAGAGAACCAAGTTCCCAAGATCTTTTAGTTTACCTAACATCTCTTCTTTTAGCCTTTCATTACGTTCTTCAATTTGCTTAGGTAATCTCATACAAGCTTCCCTTGCTTGATGCACGGAAGGGTCCTTTCCTAGTACAGCTTTATAGTCTTCCAGGGCTTCGTCTAGTTTGTCTGTCTTCCCGTACAGCTCTGCTCCCCTCAGTATTGCCCTGATGTAGCTGGGATTTAACTGAATTGCTTTGCTGCAGTCACCGATGGCCATCTCCTTCTTGTCCTGTTTCATCCTTGCTGCAGCTCTGCTTGAAAACAGAATAGATCTGTCCTTCCGGAAGCAGGCTGGGCACATCTGAAGGGCTTCAGTGTAAGAACTCTCAGCTTCTACATAATCTCCTTTCTTGAACTGTTCATTTCCTTCTTCCTTTAGCCTAGTGCTCTCTTCTCTTCTTTTCTGTTTCTCTTCATCTGGCATATTTTTTTCCAGTTCTAGTAAGTACTCATCTAATTCTGAGGAGTTCACATCATCATCAGCTTTGTTCTGAACCTTATCCGCTCCTGACTCCTCCTCAAATGAGGCACTGCAGTCATGAAAACACTGTTCTTCACGCTCGTCCTCATCATCCTTGAGCTGCTTGCACTGAGAATGCTGATCTACAGGATCAGGAGCTGTAGGTTGGGCATAATCCTTCCTGGGTCTCTATAATCTTCAAACCATTGACCAGATCCTCTGGAACCTTACAGTTCTCTGACTTCTCCTCCAAGCTGTTTTTTTAGAGAGGTGAGGCCGAGTACTCATGGCCTCACCGGGTGCAGGCTTTTAAAAGTGGATGTCTATTCCTCATTCCAACCACATAGCTATACAGTATGAGGATGAAAAATAGTAAAGAAGAAAAATCATAAAATATATAAATACTGTTGCTTGTGAAACTTATCCCGATGATAAAGGGAGATGATAGTCTTTCAATTGATTTTCAAGAGGATAATAGTAAGAATAATAATAACCTCAAGTGATTTAGAGTAGAAAAATGTACTGTAGATTTGAGTAGAAAAAAGAAAAGCTCTCTGGGAGGAGGTCGTGAAAGTCAATATACTGATCCAATTTAGTTTCTCTCTCTTTCTTCCTTTCTTTCTTCCTTCCTTCCTTCCTTCCTTCCTTCCTTCCTTCCTTCCTTCCTTCCTTTCTTTCTTTCTTTCTTTCTTTCTTTCTTTCTTTCTTTCTTTTGTACTGGGAATTGAACTCAGGACCTTGCACTTGCCTGGAAGAATCTGTGCTGCTAAGCTGTATCACCAGAGACACCAGCCAAATTTAGTTGGTTTTCACACAAATAACAAAAGAAGGAAGGGAAAAAGATATAGATAGGTAGAAAGATATAGATATACACATAAATAGATTTTCTTTTTCTTTTCTTTCCTTTTTTGTATTCTAGGGAAAAATCTACAGGGTGTTCAGGGTCTTGCTACTAGATCCGACTCAGAGTGATTCGTCTGCTTTCAGCCTCCCAAGACCTGGGATTATAGGCGCGCAGCACCAGGCCCAGTCTCAACTGCCTTTTCATCGTGCACGGCAGGGTTGAATAATCCTCTGAGCCAGCCAGCCAGACAGACAGACAGACAGACAGACAGACAGGCAGACAGACAGACAGACAGAGACAGACAAACAGATGGAGTCAGAGACAGATGGACAGAGTGACAGAGACATAAACGTAGACATAGGTGTAGATATAGATATAGTTATACAGGATAGCTTAGAAAATTTTACTGCTGATATCTACTCATCTGTTGAAAGGAACAGTTGATGCTCATTTTTTTCCTCTTTTTAAATTTCTTGTAACTTTTATTTTCTTCTTTTTTTTCAGATCTTGCATGCTTACAATAAATATGCATTTTAACAATCATTGTTGAAATTCTATATCACTTCTCATGCTTCTTTTTAACATTTTTCTTCTCTTTCAAGATAAAGAAAATGAATACAAGTTGAAAGGAGCAGCAACAAAAACATAGCTGGCAGTCACTGGACTTCCTCCATCACCTCCAGATACGTGCAGTAGTGTTGCTGTGCCTGTGGAGAGACCTGGAAATGAAGAATTCCAAAAGGTGCCCAGAAGAAAAGTGATAATGTGGAGTGAATGAATCCCAGGTTGTTAATTATGCAAAGAAAGAAGTCCAGGGTAAGTGGGGAGGACACCGAAGAATGTGGAAAACGAGGCTAAGTGTGTGGGGTGCGGGTCTGGAGCCAAGATAATGGACTAGCAGCGCTAAGGTAAACCCGAGAGATAGATACAAATCAAATAAAATGCTAATAAAAATTAAAGTACAGCAATGATACTACTGATGACAATGTTTATTTTTATTAAAATTTTATTAGAGATCTAAAGCTTCTTAAATTTTGGTCATAACAAATGTCAGTATTTTGAATGTACTAAATTAGGATTTTGTAACTGTTCATTTTAAAGAGACTGCTTTAAAACTAGCATATCAGCTTTTTCAGCTGATTTTAAAATTGTTTTTAGCAACTCTTTGCAGTGTATTTTTCATTGCTTGTATGGAAATGGTACATAAGCATGAGGCATCTATTTAGAAAACACTGATGTGTGAGGAATTACTAAAGCGAAAACAATGTGAAGCAGATTATTAACATGAAAACAGTGCAGATCACAGGAAATGAAAGAATTATGCATATTGTAAACTTCACAAGAGTGATGACAACAATAGAAATAGAGATAAATTCAGTAATGTCTTACTGATTATTATACTCTTTTGAAAATTAATTAAAACAAAAAGACAAAGAGATTAAGATTTATTGACAGCAAATGCCAATATTCAATTATTTTTCCAATCTTGCATGACGTATCTGTTCATCTGACCAACAGATCTGACGATACAAATACATAATATAATAACCAATGTTTATTAGCTACTCCTGTTTTAAAATGTGTAACATATGTATTGTGTGTTACCCTGTTTGTGTCTTTTTTTCTATTTGTTTTTGCTTTAGTTTTTAACTCTTCAAAATCAAATAGAATTAAATTTCAAAAAGAAATAAATTCAGTAAAACAGATTTTAAAATAGTCACTGAAAGAAAGTGCATAAAAATCGTTTAAATGCATAATTTAATGTCAGTAAATTTTTTGTTTTGTTTTGTTTTGTTTTTGCAGTACTGAGGATTGAACTCAGGACCTTAAGCTTGCCACGCAAGTGCTTATTCTACTGAGCCATTGGCCTGGCCCTAATGTGTGTAGATTTAATGACATCATTTCTTCTTTATTTGACGCATGGAAAGGGGATGCTAGCAACCATTTGACAGTAAGAATGAGAATACAGTAAAATGTATGTCTTAGGCCGAGGAGATGGCTCAGTAGAATAAGTGCTTGCCTGGCAAGCACAAGGGTCTGAGTTCAATCGCTGGTTCTGCCAGAAAAGTCTATGTCTTATACCTGTCCTAAAGTACTAGAAATGTGGAAGAAACTAAAAGTCTGTCCAGACAAAGATGTTCCACAGCATCATAAGTGAACATCAGTGGTGATAAGTCTGCAATAATTTTTCAGTATTTAGCATTCTATGTGAACCTCTTTTCCGGGGAAAAGATGTGTTTATATGAAGATCCTCATCAAAATAATTTTTAGAGCTTTGTGGGGTATTTTTAGAGTGTCAATGGGCAATCATATCCATTAATCTACTGCACACATTCTCGATTCCATCATCTTTCATTTATTCAGGAATTTTAATTTACTTGGCCAAGATGTATTGTTACAAAGGAAAATTAATTTATATTCTAATAAAGAAATTTTAACATGCAATTCCTTTCTAGTATTTAGCTTTCAAGTGTTTTTACCTTGAAAGAATTTTGAAGACCATTCTTCATTCTTACATGTTAATTTCAGAAACAAAATTTAAGTCAATATAATAGTTCAAAGGAAACTTTTCTAAAAAGTGTGCAGGCTCTATGTCCTTCCTTTTCATATTTAAAGAACAAAATTTTAACATGGCAAACACTTCAGAATAGTCTTCTTTTCTTCCAAAATGATACGAATATAAATAGTATATGTGATGAATTAATTGAACTCATATTATTGCATTGCTAATGCAATCAAATAAACCACATTTTTTGCTTCAGAATTCCTTTGAAGTTTATTTTGGAGCAACGTGTTTGTGGGTAGTGATGAAACCAAAGAATGTGAACAATAGAATGTGTTATCCCTAATGGAGCCACAACTTTTGTGCAAATGGCACCTCTTAGCAAATTAATTTTATGATCTTGGTAGAGTAATTATCAGTTGCTAGCAGAAAGTATTCTAAAGTTTTGCTTAGTTGTGTAGCTGAAGAAAGTACGCAAATTAATTTTAGATGAGGTTTCTTTGTTAAAGTTCTTAATGCCATTGAAAAGCAGCACCAAATCAACTATTAAAAGAATAGCTAATGAAGACAGTACTGATAAATCAGACCCTTGGGTTGAAGGAAATTAGGTATTTTTTATATAATTGCTGGGAAAAAAAGAGGCACTAACAAGCTCATTCCTTTTAAATGTTAGTTTGATAGCAATGTTTACCTCATAAAACAAATGCTTAGTGTCTTCTGATAAGTAACTCATTCATAATCACACAGATTTTTGCTGGCATAATTATCAAAGAACTGTCTGTCCCTCTTGTAACATGATAAGCATGATTGAAAATTCAGGACTTAATGAAAGCTGCATTTCTTGATGCTGGAAAAATTAGCTTCAGTCTTCCTACTTTCAGTCAGTGGAACTTTAAGACGAAGATGTTTCTGCAGATAGGGGAATGCCGTATGTGATGTCTGTCTTTCATACATCTCAAAATATCTAACATCTTAAACATGGCCTTAAGGGGCTCATACCCATGAAAGGAGTACACAGATGCATTCGTAAATGCTTTCTTATGTTGTAAATTATCTTCCAAAATATACGGTGTACTCTGGAAGTCCTTGAAAAACGTATTTAGTATATATTCCAAGATTCAAAAAGTTTGGGCTTTGATTATTGTGTTTTAATCTTTCCAATAAAATAGTATAGGTTGCCCCAGGAAATGAGTCATGTTATGTAAAAATGGTAATGTCAGCGTAAGATGGAAAGAGAGATGGCTAGGGATTGGACATAAATGCAAGATATCATCTTCAAATTTTACAAGTAGCAATACAGAAAATGAGAGACTACCTATTTTAGGAGAAAATTACCTTCCAATTTTAAAGTTAAAAGTCTGTAGGTAATAGTTTCTTAAAAAGTAATTATGTTCAGTATCTTTAATGAGTTGTATATTAAGCAGAAAATGCCAATTAAAATTATATTATATATTATTTTATGTTCTCTTTCAAATAATTTACAAAATTTAAAAAGGACAAAAAGTTAGATTTTACTGAAAAGAAGAGTTAGTGTGTAAGTGTTTAATCACTCTTACATGTCTATATCTGGTTTTCTGAGTAAAAAATTTGATGATAGCAATATGTAATATAACATTGTCAATTTTCAATTCTTATTTTGAAATTCTCTACCATTTTTATTGTTATGTGTTGCTTTGTTTTTGTTTGTGTTCTTGTTGATTTGTTTTTCTTTTTAAAATAAAAGAAATGTATTACCACCTCCCTTTAACCACACTCAGAAAAAAATCTGAATTCTTAAATTTGTGTTATATTAAATTGTGTAAAAAAGTGAGCAAAGCTGGAAATTTTGACCTAGACCAGTTTATAGATTCATCCGTTATGTGGCTGTATCAGTTAGAAATGTATAAATATCCTTTTTTTGGGGGGCAGAACCAGGGGTGAAACTCAGGCCCTTGTGCTTGCTAGAGAAGTGCTTACTCTACTGAGCCATCTCACCCCCCTTTTTGCATTTTGCACATACATTCTCACAAAAATACATGCATACATTCATACATAATTACATTTGGAAAACTTTTGAGTCCTGTGCATCAGCAGATGGAAGAGGCTTTTCATAGAAATTTAAAGTAAGATCTTTTCATATGATACAAGGAGCATAATAAAATTCAGACAAATAAATCACAAAGACTGAAGTGAAACACTAGCCTGAGAAAAATAACCTTTCAAAATGAATAAGCTAACAGGGACTATATAAGTCAGTCTTGGAGCTGGATGGAGATGAGTGAAAGGAAACACGGACTTAATGTCAGTGGACTTCTAAGAGGGAGTTCTTTCTCCATGATTCACCTAGTTCTCTGCCTGGATCTCCTTGTGCTGTCTTGAATTTGGAGAGAGTTAGTGATGAAAAACATTCTGTGTCCATAATGTCTGAGGACCATGAAGATCCTGGCTCCCACACTTGGCCAAATCTCAGGAAGACAGTGAGCTGCTACAGGCAGAGGGACAGCAGTGTGCTTCTGTAGTCTCACTGCCACTCTTTTATTGCTACAGCATTGTAATGAGAGTAAAGTATACATTGTACAGCCCCAAGTGCCATCACAGAGTAAGGATTTCCTACAATCTCATATGAAAATATAGTTTACAATATAATCCATGGATGTATGCTTTACCAAGAATTCTTATGCATTCATAGGTAGACACCTCTGCAAAGTCACTAAATTATGTATTAATCTGGTGATGGATTCATAAACAAGTGTGCTGCTTGGAGAAGGCTTGACTTTGGACTGCATATCTCGTACCGAGTCATGCATTCCCTCTCTCTACCCTTACTACTGTGAGCTTTTCTCTGGAATGAAATTCCACACTGATGTTTTTCCCTTGCGTCTACCATGGACTGAGCTCCCCAAAACAGTTTATGTCAAATTAAACTTCATCTTCTTTCAGTTGTGGTTGTTGAGTACTGCCTCCAGCAATGAAAATTCTGACTGATATTTGGATAAAACACAAAACATGGGGAAAATAATGCTTGGAAATATTCAAATACATGGAGATTTAATTTATTCAGAGCAAAAGTAAAACATTTCAGTATCCAGGCACAATGCCACATCCCTATAGTCCCAAATATTCTGGAGGCTGATTGAGCAGATAATTAGTGAAATACTATCAAGTAAAAAGATGATACATAGATAGATAGATAGATAGGTAGATAGATAGATAGATAGATAGATAGATAGATAGATAGATAGATAGATAGATAGACAGACAGACAGACTTGGTTTGTACCTCAACGTGAAAACTCTAGGTTCAATTTTCAGTACTGTGAAAACAATTATAGCTAGCAAAAAACAATTAATTATGCCATTTAATCCTTACATTAGTAGTTCATAATATTCTTATGTGAACAACTCTTCATTTTCATGTTTCTTTATAGAATAAATGAAACAAGAGATGTAGCAGAATACCCTTTTCTATGGAGAAAAGAAGCATATTAACTAATTTCCATTTACAACACAATTAATCTGATAGAGGTATGTCAAAAGAATATTAAACAATAGTATATGTCTTGGTTTCCTTCCAGGTAGGTACTTTTGAAAATGTTGGCAAGTATGTGCTGCAATTACCCTACTGAGGGTTAGGATATTTGTCAAGAATTTATGGCCATACTGCTAAGCATCTTGGCACATGCATGGAACAAGAGAATCACTGTGAATTCAATTCCAGCCTGGGCTACCTAGTGAGTTTAAGACCAAGCTGAACTACAGCCTTTCTCAATAATTAATAATAATAATAATAATAACAATTCTTAAGTGCCATGCTGGCCCTGCCCCCCAGAGTATGCTGAGATGGTGATGGAGACTAGGTGTGGTGGTGCAAACCTATAATCCCAGCACTTGAGAGGCTGAAAATAGGATAATCACCATGTGTTCTATGTGTGTAGTGTGACCCTGTAGACCCTATACTAAATACAAATAATTATAATCATAGTAGTCATCATAATAATTCTTGAGGCCAGGAAGATGGCTCAGTAGAATAAGTTCTTGCCTGGCAAGTACAAGGATCTGAGTTCAATCCCCAGATCTCCCCCCAAAACAAAATAATAATAATAATAATAATAATAATAATAGTAATAATAATAATAATAATTCTCTATCCACAGAGGAGGTGTTCTTAACAGTTTTCTATAGAGAACTTCGTTGTGCTCTCAGACCCCTCCAGGCCTGCCCAAGCCCAGGTCCTAAGAGTGTGTAGGAGAGGTTCTTCCTTCCCCCGTGCCTGTTGGACCCCTCTGGACCAAGTCCAGGCCTGCCCTGTGATTGAGAACTTTCGCCATGCTCTCAGGACCCATCTACCTCTCCAGAGCCAGCCCAAGTCTGCCTTGTGAGTGGGAATTTCCACTGCACTCTTGAGACCCTTCCAGACCTGCCCAGGCCAGGCCCAGGCCCAGTGAGAGTATGGGAGAGCGTCTTCACTCTTCTACACTCCCTGGACCCCTGCAGACCCAGTTGAGGCCTGGCATACAGGGCTGGGGTGAAACTCTGCAGCTGACGTCCATGCAGAGAGACTAGGAGCCAAAACCACCCAGCTAATCCAGGAGCAGATCATCTTGCCAGAGGGGCACAACAGTTGCACCTTTAAGTGCTGCAGCAGGAAGGAGCTGAGCACAGTAGCCAGACCCAAGCCAGGCACAACTGGTTAACCTTAGTAGATCAGTACCCAAATTTTAGTAGGTGCTAAGGTTATAACTGCACCAAAGTTCTACAGCAAAGATCAGAGGATGTTACTATACAACATGATAAAGAGTAGGATCAAAATGCAATCCCAGGCCCCAAGCCCACCCAGAACAAGTGCAGAGGACATTAGCAGAGCTGAAATGTCTGAATTAATAGGTTTTCAAGTAAAGAAACAACAGAACGGTATAGAGGAACTCAGATAAGAATTAATTTCTGAAATATAAAAGAAATCTCTGAATTACTAGTGTCTAAAGTATGAAATGCAGAAACAAATAGAAGAAATCAGACCAGAAATAATCTCTGAAGTAAAAGAATTACTGATTACTTCTCAAGGAGACAATGATTAAAAAAAAATAGAGGAGGTTAAAAAACCAAAATTCACTCACTGAATGAAAAATGCATGAAAGAATTAGATGGCATATAGCAGAGTCAAAGAGATATATGGAAACACAAAATTTCAACCACAAGCTTGAAAATTGTTTCAACTAAAGCGAAGATAGCATTTCAGATCCTGAAGACATTATCGTAGTAGTGAAAAAGTAAGAAAAACTCTCATAATAACAATTATGCAGGAAGACATAATTCATTACCTGAAAGACAATGCAAAAATAAACAAGATGAGACTAACAGGCATCAAAGAGAAAGAAGGAGTCAATATAAATGCTATCAAAAGAACATAGAAGAAAAAGCAGAAAGCTTCCCAAATATGAGGAAACAATCTAACATTCAGGTAACTGAAGCATGCAGAATGCCAAATAACTTCAACCCAACTAAAAACACATCAAGACATATAATAATCAAAATCCCAGAAATCCAACACAAGAAAACTATACTGAAAGCTGCTAGAGAGAAGAAGCAGATTACATTCAAAGGAAAACCCATCAGAATTATGGCTGACTTCTCTTCACAAACTATTAAGGCAAGGAGAGCATGGAGCAGAGTACTTTAAGTCCTCTATGAAAACAAATTCCACCCCAGACTACTATAACCTTGAAAACTCTCTTTCAAAATTGATGGAGAAGTGAAATACTTGCATGACAAAGAATAACTAAAGAATTTCATGATGACAAAGCCAACTCTACACAGACTAATGAAAGATGATGTTCTAGAGAAGGACCAAAATGATCCGAACTCCATGAAAGAGAACAGAAGGAGCTCATTAAATAGGGAAAACAATTAAACAAAGGAGAAAAAGGAGCAAACAACAGCAGGTAAATAACATTTGATTGTAGATCAATACATCTGAATTATAACCATCATTGTAAATGGATTAAATTCACCAATTAAAAGAAAGAGACTGCCACAGTGGATTAGGAAACAAAATCCAACTATATGCTCTGTACAAGAAACACACTTATCTCATAAAGAAATACATAGGCTAAAAGTCAAAGGATGGAAAACAGTACTACATGCCCCAGCAACTCAGAAAAAAAGGAGGGATAGCAATGCTACTTTCAGAGAGTGTCAACTTCAAACCAAGAATGATCAAATGAAAGAAAGAAGACCACTATATACTAGTTAGAGGGAAAATTCAAGAGGAAGAGGTAACACTCATAAATGTATATGCACCAAATATGGGAGCACCCATCTGTGTAAGACAAATCTTAACGGACATGAAAAATCTAATATCAGATACCACAATCTTAACAGGAGACCTTAACAACCCCTTATCCCCAAAAGATAGGTGAAGCAGACAAAAAAAAAAAATTAGCAAATAAGTAGTAGGACTGAACCAGAGCTTAGAATGAATGGACTTAGAGGTCATATACAGAGTGTTCCACACAAAGACAGCTGAATACACCTTTTTATCAGCTGCACATGGGTCATTTTCTAAAATATACCACATACTGGTCTGTCGGTCATGCATAAATATATGCCAGAAAACAGAAATTATCCCATGCCTATTATCTGAATGCAGGATAATGAAACTGGAAATAAATGACATAAGAAAATATAACTCCCCCTTAAATACATGGAAATTCAACAACACGTTACTCAGCAACCTATGGGTCACAGATGAAATTAAACAAGAAATTCAACAATATCTGCAATTCAATGAAAATTCAAGCACAACTGACTGAAATTTATGGGATGTGATGAAAGAAGTTATCAGAGGTAAATTTATAGCTGTGAACTCACACATTAGGAAAACAGAAACTGAACAAATAAATACCCTAATGTTGCACCTCCAGCATTTGGAAAAGGAAAAGCAAACCAAACACAGAGTCCAAAGACAGGAAAAAATCATAAAGATTAGAGCAGAAATTAATTCAGTTGAGATGAAGAAAACAGTTAATGAATGAGAAATCTGGTTTTTTGAAAGATTAAACAAAATTGATAAGCCCCAAGCTAACCCCATCAAAAAGAGGAAAGAAAAATTTCAAACACAAGCAACAAGGAATGAAAAGGATGTAACTAACACAGACCCAGTGGAAATTCAGAAGATTGCCAAGAACTACTTTGAAAGCCTTTACTCTCACACAATGGAAGACACAGAAGAAATGAAGAAAGGTACAAATTACCAAAACTGAATCAAGAAGATATAACAACTCTTAATAACTCAATAAAGAATGAAGTGTAATAAAGAAAACCTACCGACAGAGAAAAGTCCAAGTTGTGATGGAATGAGAGCTGACTTCTACAAGAAATTCATGGAAGATATAATCCCTATACTCCTCAATCTATCTAATGAAATTGAAAAGGAAGCAATCCTCCTGAAATCATTCCTGGAGGTAAGTGTTTATAGTGATCAAAACCAGAGAAAGGCACAACCAAAAAAGAGAACTATAGGACAATCGCCCTCAGAAAAACACATGCAAAAGTCCTGAATGAAAACCTAACAAAAAGAAGATTATACACCACGACCAGGTAAGATTCATCCCAGGGATGCAAAGATGGTTCAACATATGCAAATCTATAAATGAAATACACCATACCAATAGAGTCAAATCTAAATAAGACATAATCTTCTCAATTGTTGCAAAAAAAGGCTTTTGACAAAGTCCAGCACTCATTCATGTTCAAAGTCCTACAGAAAATTGGAATAGATGGTTTCTACTTCAATCTGATCAAAGCCGTCGATGACAACCCAATGGCTAATACAATTCTAAATGGGGAAAAACTGTAATCCTCTACTCTCAGCTCTTATACAAGACAAGGATGTCCTCTATCTACCCTCCTCTTCAATATAATCCTAGAATCATTAGGTACAACCATTAGACAAGAGAAAGAAATAGAATAAGAATAGGTAAAGAAAAAGTAAATTATCATTATTTTCAGGTGACATGATACTTTACTAGGAATATCCAAAAAACTCCACAAAAAAGCTACTGTAATTGATGCACAAATTCAGTAGCATAGCAGGAGGCAGAGTCAATACCCTAAAGTCAATAGCACTCCTCTACACAGAAAATAAGTACACTGAGAGGGAAATTAGAGAAACAATGCATTTTGCAATAGCACTATGGAAAGTGAAATACGTTGGAATTAATCAACTAAAGGCAGGCAAAGACCTTTTCAAGGAAAATACAGTACTCTGAAAAAAGAGATCATAGAGGATTTCAGAAAATAGAAAGATATTTCCTGCTCCTGGATAGGAAGCATCAACATTGTGAAGATGGACATACTCCAAAAATTGCTGTACAAAATTAATGCATTCCCTACAAAACTAGAAACAACATACCTGCAAGATTAAGGAAATCATTCCTCAATTTATTTGGAACCAGAAAAAGCCTAGAAGAGCAAAGCAATCCTGGACAACAAGATAAAGCAGGAGGCTTTACAATTCCTGGCATGAAATTGTACTATAAAGATACTGTGGTAAAATCAGCATGGTACTGGCAACAAAATAGGCCTGAGGATCAATGGAATAGATTAGAAGACACAGAATCCTCTGGGAACACCCTCAACCACCTGATCTTTCTCAAAGGAGAAAACCATGCTTACTGTAAGAAAAATGGCCTCTTCCATGAGGCTGGTGCTGGAAAAATCTCGCTCTCTACATGGTGAAAATGTAAATTTCACCCAGATTTATCACCATGCTCTAAGGTAAAGTCAAAATGGATTAAGGATCTAAACATTAAAACAGAAATACTCAATCTCCTAGAAGAGAAAGTAGGAGTAACTCTTGAAGACATAGGGGTAGGCAAAGAGTTCAAGAACAAAAATAAAATCACAAGGGCAATAGTTGAAAGAATTAACAAGTGGGACCTCTCTTATTGAGAAATTTTTGCAAGTCAAAAGGAATTAACAACAAAGTGAAAAGAAAACCCACAAATTTGGAAAGAGTCCTAACTAATAAACCCTCACACAAAGGTCTACTCTCTAGAATTTATAAAGAACTAAAAAACATTAGGGCCCCAAAATTTAAAGACCCAATCCGGAAACGGACATCTGAGATGAACAAACACTTCTCAGAAGAAGAAATTCAAGAAACGAGTGAATATATGAAAAAATGCACCAACTCACTAACCATCCATGAAATGAAAATTAAAACAACACTGAGATACCATGTTACCCTAGAAATAATGGCTATCATAGACAAATCAACTAACAACAGATGTTGACCAGGCTGTGGAGAAAAAGGTAGCCTTCTCCACTGCTAGTGGGAATGTAAACAGGTGCAACGATTATAGAAATCAGTGTGAAGACTCCTTAAAAAACTAGGGGGATTGGAAATCTCATTCAACCCAGCTATCCCCCTACTGCAAACTTTCCCGGAGGAATGGCAATTATCCTAGTGATATATATGTACCTGTGCTTATAGCAGCACAATTTTTAATAGCCAAATCTTGGAAACAGCCAAGATGCCCATCACCTGAGGAATGGATGAAAAAGATGTGGTGTTTTTATACAGTGGAGTATTACTCAGATATAAAGAACGACAAACTTGAAGCATTTATATTTAAGTGTATTCCACTTGAAATTATACACATAGTTGCAATAAACCAGACTCACATATGTAAATATCATATGGTCTCCCTAGCATAAAAATGCAAAAGAAGAAATACAAATAGAAAGATATAACACAATTAAAGGGAAAACAAGAACTTGAGGATTAGACAACAATGAGAGAGCGAAGAGAAAAGCTGGGAAACATGACAGGGTCAAAGTCATACATTTATATGCATAAGATGGGTAAGCAATGATTCTGAAAAACATCAGCAGGTTTTTGAAACTAGCAGTTAATTGGTAGGATTCTTACCCTGACTAACTATATATGCTGATACCTGTGAACTAAGCAAGTGTACTAAAGATAGCAATGTGTAATAGTAGGGTCATGCTTGGAATGCTTGTCATTCTGGTCTTCTAAATTGCACTGCATGTCAGGACATCTCAATTACTGCCATACTGTCTCTCAAGTAAGTTTTTGTTTGAAAAACAGGGTAATAAATGAAAAAAGAGACAGGAATAAAAAATGTCACAGGACTGTCCTGTTACAAGGCTTTATATGGTCAGATTTCTAAATTTCTGTTTGAAAATATGTGTTTAGTCATATTTTAAGAATATTTTTTAATTTTTTTTCTTCATATTCTGTTGAGACCTAAAGTTTAACATATCAAAACTTGATGGAAAATACTTTTAAATGTTATACCTAAGAGGTTTGATATTCAGAGAGATGATTAGGTTAAACCCAACTGTATATGTTCTAGGGTAATAACGAACTTCTCTTCTGCAGGATTAACAACATAAGTGTGCAGACCAAAAATTAGAAAAGCAGAAGGGCTGCAAGGTCAGCCAACATTTTGGCCGTAGCCATTCAAGGTCAGTGAAGACTCAGGACATAGGACAACTTACACTGTAACATCATTTAACTCCATTGTGTCCCAATTTTCTGATCAAGGAGATTATGGTGCCACAGAGGAATCTTATCAATGACGTAGAATCTAAGGAGAGTCACATAAGAGAAAACATTCTTTCAGGCTTTCACAGAAAGCAAATTGGTCAAGCAATGGCCGTAACTCATCTACATGCCTGACGCTGACAAAGGATGTACACACTGTGGTACTGGGTTTCAGGATAAATCCTGAGGGGATCTGACTGACCTTATCAGATATAAATGCCACAGTTCTTGTTATATAGGTCTTGCTTCATTGTGATCTTAAGCAACTGGCAGAAAAGTATAAAAACTAGGTATAAAAAGTAAAGCCACATTAATACATAAAAGGCTCAAGTCAACAACTTCTGACATTACTAGTGCTACAGAAAACCCACTACTATTATGGAGTACTGGACTATATTGGAATATTTTGCTGAATTCACATACCTACAATATTTAAATTACAATGGGATACCCTTCTTTGACAAAACTAAACAAAAAAGAGGATACAAATGAATGACAGTTATGTATCTATATTCACAATAGTTAGGATGGATATACAGCTACATTCTCTTAATTCAGTGAATAAAAAGATTTGTTCTAATAGTGTTTGTGGACAGGATATCATGTCAGCATCTTGTACAATGAATAACTATTAGGACAACAATAACGTATTAATTATTGAATCTGTCTTATTAATCGATTTTGAACCTGTCCCATTACTATTTGTTTCTCAATAAAATTATTTTTAAAAAGTTTTCCATAAAATATCCAGGTTCAACTTTACTTCTGAAAGTCAATTAAATGACAGTTATATCTTTATAAATCAGGTTAAGGCAAGATTACTTATGTTTTTAGAATATCAAGACAGAATATGCAGAATTCTTTACAATATCCAAATGTAATTGTCTTCATAGAATGAATACAGCATACATTTTGATCTAAAGGAGACAGGCTTTTTCCTTTGGGAGAAATATTTGAAATCATGAAACACACTGCTATCTGCCCAATAATTTAAGTACGTTATCAGTCTTATGGACAAGCCACTGTGATTATGGACTATCAGACTATATTGGATTATTTTGCTGAATTCACACATGTACAATATTTAAATGGCAATGAAATACCCTTCTCTGACAAAACTAAACAAAAAAGGGGATATAAATGAAGGACCATTTTGTATCTTCATATTCAAACTAGTATGGGTAGATGTATAGCTACTTTCTCTTAATTCAATGAGAAGAAAGATTTATACTAATAACCTTTTGACAGGACATCATATCTGCATCTTGTACCATGAATAATCACTACAAAGACAATATAAATGTATTAATTATTGAAACTGTCCTACTAATCAGTTTTAAAACTGTCTCATTGCTATTTGTTTCTCAATAAAATTAATAAAAAAAGAAAATGAATTACATTGATGGATAATTTTCCTAGAATTAACATTTTAAATTATTACTTTGAAGAAGTCAGACATAACCAAAAATGTTTGTCTTTTAAAATATTCATCATAGATTTGTTTTAATAGGTTCTGGATCTTTCTTTCATAAATTTCTAAAGCAGCACTCAGTCAATAAAATAACCTGATCCTTGCTGTACAGATAGTAAAACTGAGGCTTTTCAGCTTTTTTAAATATCAATTCTAGTCTTTGATTATCTGCTGCTTTATAAATTTAATTGTGCTTATTTTATTTCAAAATGATGCTACTACTTTAGAGCAGTGATAGCTTTGTATCCATAATACATACTGAGTATGTTAATTTGAAATAAGGATTCTTCCAATAAACTAAAATGGTCATCTTACCCATACAATGAATTGCTATCATCTTTGTCTTTTTAAAATAATACAAATTTTCTTCTTTAAAATGCAAAATCATTCTGGAAAAAATATCAGATGTTTAATTTCTCCTTTGTTGCAATCCATTCAAATGTATGCTACTATGCAGGAAGAAAATGCAAAAGTAAGTTGAGAAACATTTAACAGCTTTGTAAGAAGCAGTGAAGGAAAACCCAGGTTAGAAAGAGACAAAATATAAAATATAATAATGAAAAGATGGGGTGACTTGGCATTAAAATGGTCCAATGTAGGAAAAATAGAGCACAACTGATATCTCAGTGAGACAGAGAAAAATAAATCAACAACTAAGATATTAGAGTTTAACATGATTTGATTAGACATATTAATATTAAAAAACACATAAATATCTTATTATTTCAAAGACTCAAGTTAATGCTGTTAATAAATGCTGACATTTTAAAATTTAACTTTCTACGAGTCTTCATTCATTGGAAATAGTTAACACTTGCGCACATACATTCAGAGGAAAGGTTCTTATGTTTCAGTTCAATGAAATCAGACTATATGTCAACTTTAGAAAATCTTCCTCCTAACTACGTGCCGCTGATCTCATTTCAAATAGAACATTTATTTGAGAATACTTACAATTGTACAATAATTCCTCTTCCCCTTTGAGATGCATACAAATATTCTAACTGCTTCTTATCAGGTTTGTGACCAGGGAGTATCTTTCCGAAGGACCTGGGAACTGTCACTTTGAAAGATAATCATCAAAGACAGAGCACCTGCCTGCTGTTACCTTTTAAGAAAGGAGAACAGTTTTAGTGGGTGAGGATTTGCAAAGGTAAAATACCTATTCACAAAAAGACCATTTGGAATGACTTAGGAATAACTTTCAGTTACTGTACTGAGGAATACCATGCACTGTTCAGTTTCTCCTTTGAATTGAATATCCCTAGCTCCATAACATTTTTGTTACTTTAATTTAGTAGTTAAAAAAAAACAGAAAAAAAAAAACCTCTTACCCTTTGATTCTTCACAGTTGACCTCAAACCCTCCTTTGTACTAATAGTGTTTGGACAGGATATCATGTCCACATCTTGAACTATGAATAACCATTATGAAGACAACAATATACAATGTATTAATTATTGTAACTGTCCTACTAACCTGTTTTGAATGTACCTCATCATCTGTTTCTCAATAAAGTTAATAAAAAATAAATAAAAATCTTAGTCTATTGATACATTTTTGAGGAATGCATTTGCATTCTGTATTATAAGAAAATATGTCAGTCATGAATCCATCGATCCTCGATTATGAGCACTAATTTAACTCCTTAGGTATATTTTTAAAATCAGATAGTGTCAGTCTCTCAAAACATAAAAATGTAGTGTGACAAAATATAAAATCTTGTTTCTTCTATTTAATGACCTGAGATCTTTGGATCTGATTTTAAGTGATGAAAGGGAAATAAATATTTTTAGGGAGAGAATTACTTTAACCACACTATGAAAGTCTGACATAAAAAGCAGGGTTTTGCTTCATTATGATTTTTTGTCCAGCTGCTGATTGTTAGCTGTTTGTCTTCTCTAAGTAGGAATCCTGAAGACAGCTCAAATCATAACAAGTATACAAGGAAATATGAGAAAACCAGATTTTTATGTTTTTTTTTTCAATATGAAAACATTGGACTTTTTCTATGTACTTATTTTGCTGATAACCAACACTCCTCACCTACCATTATTCTGCCTCCCACTGCCTTTTACTACTTCACTCTTTTGATGATACAGTAACTTTTCTTAGATTCCACATATTAGGAAAAACATGCAACATGCTTTTGTTCTGAGTTTTATTATTCTACGGACAGTTACGTTTAAAAAATTTTATGTATTTGGTACAGGGTCTCACTACACATCTCAGACTACTGTGATTCTTCTGTTTCAGTCTCTTAAGTGCTGGGATTACAGGAGTTCACGACCACACTCAGTCTTGGTGACCTGCTCAGCACAGTTAGAGTGGGGCTGGCACCATGTGGTACTGGAGACTGAACCCAGGTCCTTGCGCTTAGACCACTGTCTCTGCGGCCTGGTATGGTAATTTTGAAAATGAAAGAGGTGGGATGTTGCCTGTATCTTTCTGTATTTTTAATCATTTGCTTTATTTATGGTCTATTGAGACATAATTATGCAAATATGCAAAGGTGAATAAGTGATCAATTTATATTCTTGTCACTTGTTAGAGTAGTCTGATCTCAGTTTTATTTGTAATTTATTGCTAGATCAACTGTGTGTTATCTCAAAATGATGGCCTTATGTCATTTTTTCAGGTACACAAAGAGGCAAAGAGGTTGTGTCTTAAATGTGATACAGCTGTAAAATTGCACCTTGTACAGTTCATTCTAAATCTTACCTCTGGTATTTAGAACCTAAATCTCAAAAATGTACCATTAGTTGTCAAAATGACAAACTAGTCTATAAAAATAGTTGAGGTTATTTTAGAGGACACAGTAAAGATTGCTACAATGTAGACTAAGAATATTTCCTTCCAATGTTTTTGGAAACATTCTTGTGGGTACTATCCTTTTTTTTTTTTTAATTTTAAGGAAAGGTCTACAGGGTATTCAGGATCTAACTGCTAGATCAAACTCATAGTGATCCACCTGTTTACAGTCTCCCAAGAGCTGGGATTACAGGCATGAGGCACCATGTCCAGTCTCAATCACCAGCTCAGCACACCCTGGAGGCGAAGCTGGCATGACAGGCCCAGCGATCGAACTCCCTGCCCCTGCGCCCGCTTGCAGGTTCTTTAATTGACTGAGCTTTTGGGCGGGCTCTAGTTAATTTATCTATTGATAAATTTCGTAGCATATTGTCCTCCAGTTAAATATTCCCCTCGAGGGCACAAATTGCTATGGTGAACCTCTTATTGGAAGTTACTTTAAAATGGTAAGAAAGACTTGGAGCCTTAAGGGTAGATCTTCAGAGAACCATGAATTCAGTTTATTGCCCCACAATAACCTTTATTTCACAAAAAGAAGAGAGGAAGTCTTCTAAAGATGTCACATGAATGGAAAGAAATTGTGCACAACTCAATGTGTTATTCTCGAACTAAGGAGCACAAAGACAGTTTAGGGAACTGGCGAATGAGAACAACACTCCTGCGTCAGGGCAAAAAGCATAAAGCTCATTTATGGCAAATGATGAGAGAGTCTCCCCGTGTTACAAACCTAGAGCGGCCATCTCTGTGCCTATCCTGAGTACGTGAAATTTCTGGCTCAATTATCAGAGAACCAAAGCATACAGGAAAAACTATTACATGAAAAATTGCTAGCAACTAGCAATTTTACCTTGTGGACTCTTTCAAATGTAAATAAGAGAAGCACATTGATATGATGAAAGAAATATTTATTAGAGTCCTTTCGAATAGCTAAAAGCTCCAAATTACCTAATATTCACTAACAGGGTAATGATTGCATGAGTAATAGCTTAGCTATAATAAACATGGATAATAAGAAGATATTCAAAACCATGTATAAAATTAACGATAGGTATACACATGTAATTGAAGAGACAAAAGCAATATCCAAAGGCTGTTTATGATATTAAGATAATGACATAGGTGCACATATTGAAATTTGCATTAAAATCAAAACATTTTCTCCTGAACATGGATAACATTTCATCCTCTTATTTGATTCTTATTTGTCTCCTTTACTTTCAAGTCCCTTGCATTAAGAAAATAGTGCCTTTATGATTAGAAAGTACATAAAAGCATAAACAATTATAAGTTGTTAAGACTGAAATTACATCCTACTTCTAAGCGGAGACATTAATGTGCCACAGCTTCACAGATGCTGGCGGATGACTGTGGGTCACAGGTCAGATTTTTTATTCTGCTGGCACAGCAGGGAGCATGGTGTCAGTGTTCTTGCTGACTCCTCTCATCATCAAAGACCCTCAGGAGTGAGGCAGGGGATTTCCCTTTATTTTACAATCTAGGAAGCTTACGTACAAGGAATCCATGACTTGTGAAGTTTCCTATAATCTGCTTGTTCACTGCTACAAAAATAGAGACTATCCCTTCATCGACAATGATGATGGCAACACCTTCAATGGATACACCATCTATCCTCCAAAGTTGTTTGGTTAAAAAAAAATGTAAGAAGGTTACCTTGATAGTCAACTTATCATCTCTCCAAAATTCCAGTATTGCTTGCACAGATTAAATACACAGATGTCAAAGATCAGTTAGAGTGATTGTCTTTCAACACAAGACCAATCTTCCACTCAGTGACTGTTATTTTCTTTCATTCAGAATTTGTTGGGCAAAGGAGAGGAGTTTTTAAAACACTTTCTACTGTTACTATCAAGGCAATCTTGTTTCCAGAACAAACAGCTGAGTTCTGTATAAGGCATTCTAGAACTTGTTTTAAAAACCAATGCAGAATCTATCTTTCTTGCAAACTAAGATTTCCTGATTCTTCAGTTGTCCTGTGTGCATCCCCACAACTTTTTCCTTCCAACAGTAATATAGACAAGCCCTGGATCAAATAAGAGATACGACGCTTCCCAGAGTATGTTTTATGTGGAAAAGATTATTTTACCCATTGTACGAGGTGGGATAAATATGCTTTTGGAATTCAGGAATTCAGAATTTAAAATGTAGATTACATTTTCAGTCTTATTAAGATATATTCTGATGGTGTAAATGAGGAAAATAAGGAGAAAAAATTGAAATAAAATGGTTAAGATATAATTGATTTGCATAGCAGTTTCCCTAAGTGTAAATTTCATTTATTAAAAACATATATCATCTGACTCAATTGATTTTAGTTGTTGTTCTATGTTTTCTTTTGTATTTCTGCTTTTCGCTTGTTATACTAGGGAGACTATACAATATTTATACATGTGTGTCTGGTTTATTTCACTTAGGAGTATATGTTCAAGTGGCATCCACTTCAGTATAAATGCTTCAAACTTATCATTCTTAATAGCTGAGTAACACTCCATTATATAGAAATACCACATCTTTTTCAACCATTCCTCATGTGATGGACATCTTGGTTGTTTCCAAGATTTTGCTATCACACATTGCACTGCTATAAACATAGGTACACATATATCACTATGATACAATGTTTTCAGATCCTTTGGGAAATTTCCAGTAGGGGGATAGCAGGCTTGAATGGGATTTCTAGTCCTACTGTTTTGAGGAGTCTCCACACTGACCTCCACAATAGTTGTACCAGTCTACATTCCCACCAGCAGTGGAGAAGTGTTCCCTTTTCTCCACAACCTCTGCAACATCTGTTGTTAGTTGATTTCAGTATGATAGCCATTCTTTCTGGAGTGAGATGGTATCTCAGTGTTGTTTTTATTTGCATTTCATGAAAGGCTAGCGATGTGGAGCATTTTTTCATATATTTATTTATGCAGCAGGATACTAATCATCTTTTCTTCTGGATGGTTAACAACCTAAGTTCACAAATCAGAGTCGGAGAAATAGAAGAGCCACATGGCCAGCCAACATTTTGGCTCTAGCCTTTCAAGGTCAGCAAAGACTCAGGACATAGGAGAACCTGTACCGCAACATCATGAAACTCAGTTGAGCTCCAAATTTTCTGAACAAGGAGATTATGGAGCCACAGAGGAAAGAGATTGAAGTTCTATAGTGTGCCTGGGGAGAGTTACATGGAGAGAAAACTTTCTCTCAGGCTCTCACAGAGAGCAAACTGGTCAAGCATTGGCCATGACTCATCCTCATGGATGACACAGAAAAAGGATCTACAGAATAATGTACAGGACTACAAGATAAACACTGAGGGGACTTCACTGACCACATAAGAAACATAAAGTACATGTGTTGGTATGTAAGTCTTGATCTATCTAGGTCTTAATCATCCATTGAGCTGTAACTGGCTATGGTTAGCAACTTCTTTGAATAACTCACTATTGTGGAATTCTGGACTGTGTTGGATTGTGTTGTCGAGTTCAAGCACTTAAGCTAGTTTAATGACAATGGAGTGCCCACCTTTGACAGGTGTAGACAAAGGAAGGGGTGTAGAAGGAAAACATCATGATGTGTGTGTATAGACAGTACAGTTGGGATAGATAATGCTGTGCTTCTACATAATCCTATGAGAGGCAAGATTTGCACTAATGGTGGTTGGACAGGATATTATGTCGGCTTCTAGTACTATGGTCATCCACTAGGAAAATAATTATTGAATTTTTGATATAATTCAGGTATAAAAAATAAAATATTTAAATAGCTACACTCTTAATTTACTGATAAGAGATATCTGCTATAATAATATCTGTAAGTATAATATCATGTATGCATCTTGTACGATACCAAACAGTATGAAAACAGTTTGCAATGTATTACTTTATCGAATTTGTCTTGTTAAGGTGTCTTAAAATTGTCTTATTGATATTTGTACTTCACTAAAATAAAAAATAAATTTAAATATATAAATAAAAACATATATCAATAAAATAATGTATTGTCAAAGGAAAGCTCATCTACATAAAATAGTAAGAAAAAGTATTAGCTAAACTAAATTTATCTTGGAGCCTGGGAGATGGCTCAGTGAAATAAGCGCTTCCCTGGCAATAGCAAGGGCCTGAGTTCAATCCTCAGTTTTGCCAAAAAAAAAAAAAAAAAAAAAAAGAACTAAATTTATCTCATTTTACTTCACAAATGAGAATCATCTAAAGGTGAATAAAAAATTGTATCACATAACTGTTTATTTCCTTAATCTCAGAAAGCTTTATTTTGTTTTAAACCCAAGTTGATCATGAGCTAGCTTTTTCAGTGTTTCTAGTGAAATCACCTTTTACATAGTTTATTATCAATATAATTAATATTTTTATTGAAAAACAAAGATTTTTTATTCAGTCTACTAGCCTACAAAAAATTAAATAAATATTACTCCTTCATCTCAAAGACAACGCTTGGTACACAGAGAGGTGAACAACTCAGATTTGTCTATATTGACATTCATAAAAGTCAATAAAACTAAAACAGTAAACAAAAATTCCCTCTGGCTGAAGTAGAGAATGATTTTCACTTGCAGAAATGAAAATTTATACTTAAATTAAGAAAAAATGATGTGGCATGAGTTTTAAAATAAAGTATGGTATAATGACAATTTATTAGCAACAAAAGAAAACTCACATTTTGTTACTTCAAATTTTAATCCCTTTACTTTTTAATCTATAAATTTTGATTGAATAAATGGCTACAGAGGTAGATGCTCTGTCTTATATGTTTAGCCTAGGCTGCTTAATTTTAAGTGTACCAGTAAATTTTATTCTACTTTGGCCTGATACTCATTCATAAAAATGTGTTTACCATAAGACATTGTCTCAGTTACTCTTCTCATTGCTGGGACAAATATCTGACACCAAAATAACGAAGGAAAGGTACAAGTTACTGCAGGTTTCAGTCCATACTCAGCTGGTTCCAAGGCATATCAGCACATGGTAGAGAACAATCTTTCATGGCTGTCACAAAGAGGAAGAGCAAAATGCAGAAGCAGCTGCAACAATGGCTACAAAGAGTGAATCTGTCTCCCTTATGTTGCATTGAGGCAACTGCCCCAGGGTGCATGTAGTACTCACACCCATAATCCCAGCAGCACTCACACCCGCAATCTCAGTAGATCATGAGTTAATCACAAACTCTAGGAGTATGGCACATGACTGCATGAAGCTTTGGGGGGACAGCTAGACACAAACCATAGCAGACAGATTTCATATGGCTGATATCAGAAGAGATCTGGTCAATATGTTTAGATACTAGAGCAGCAATTATATCATTTTTACAAAGATGCAGTAGCCTTTGAGTATTATTTTTATCATTGGTACCCACTCGATAACATAATGTCTTTACCTATCTATCAACTAGTCATCTTATTTTTTTTAATAATTTTATTGAGAAACAACTGATAATGAGACAGTTTCAAAACCAACTAGTAGGACAGGTTCACTAATTCAGATAGACGGGTTAAATCCAACTGCATATGTTGTAAGGTAATAATAAGCTTCTCTTGTGGAAGATAACCAACCTAAGTTTGCAGACCAAAAGTTAACGAAAAAGAAGAGCTGCAAGGTCAGCCAACATTTTGGCCCTAACCTTTCAAGGTCAGTGAGGACTCAGGACATAGGAGAACCTGTACTGTAACATCATGTATCTCAGTTGTAGCCATCTTATTTACTATTTGTCTTATTTTGTTTGTTTGTTTTTTTCACCTTTGATATCTTACAGGTAATCTTTATGAACTAAAACTCAGATCTTTCTTGCTGAAAAAGTTCAAATGCTCACACAAAGACCAATAACCAATAATTCACTAGAAAAAAACCCAATTTATTGTTTTCACATGAACTTCATCGACTAACCTTACCTACATTCCAAGCCACAAAAGTCATATAATGAATGTCTTGAACTTTTTTTCTTTAATATCCACATGCTCTCTGGAGATTTCATTTCTCAAGATACTTTGACAAGATGCAGGTTTTAAATCTATCTTCCAAGTGTAACTTGAATGATTATCTCCCCAGGAAACTATTCTTATAACTTACAACTAAATATAACTTCAGAACTAAATACAACTGCCTTCTTTTCTTAAGTCTGCTGTAACACTTTCCTCATACCTAAAAGTTACCTGATTTCCATTATTTTATAATCTTTTATTACTATATAACCATTGATATATGTGGTACATACTGATATATTATGGTACAGTATGTAATATATATTATATTGTAGGTGTGCTAATATATAGAGTTATCAATAATATAAGGAACCACTTTCATGCATACTATATACAGTATTATAAGTAGAATTTATGATATATTCTTTTTGCAACCATATTTTATTAGTACATTTTAAGTATACTTAATGATCATGTTTGTCATAGAGAATCTGTATCTATACATAATATAACTTGTTGCTTTTTTCCCCATGTCCTACCCACCATCAACCCCTTTTGTCCTTCTGTCCTTAATAGTGTACCACATATCACAATATATGTATATTATGCATATATATGATGTAAAAAGTGTCTACCATCAAAATTTGCCTGACAGCGTTTGCTAGAATATTACACACAGCTGGAGAAATGGTAACAATCAGCAATAGAAGTGTCATCATTTAACTGACTCAGTACAGGTTTTCAAAAGTGATTTATCTCTCACAAGTTAATTGCAGCTACTTTTTTTTTTCTGATAATGACTTAGATTGTGTTTTGAGTGCTTCCTTGCCTCACTAAAAATGTGATGATATTTATAAATTCCCTAAAATTGTCTTGCCTATAACATTTCTGTGCAGCATTACTTTAGTCTGCGATCCCTGAACCCTCCTTGGCAGAATCCACAGAGTTCTTCTGAAGGACTTCGAAGGAATTCTATATATGGCTTAGAAGCACTTCTAACGGAGGCAGGTGGGTTGCCACAGGAACCAAGTTCACCTTGGAAATAGATTTGGAAGAGCTGTAACTCTCCGTCATAAAGAAAATAACTTCGGGGCATCGTGGCTGGCTGCCCCCTAACTGTGTGATACTCACACAAGTCACAGCGCTGCGTGGTGAGAGGAGAGCTTTCAGAAGTGTGAGAACTGAAGATGAAAGCGAGTTGATGGAACTGGGGGAAGGTCACACTTTCAAAGTAAGCAAAAGCAAGCTGTGCAAAGTATACCTTGGAGAATATAGAGTTCAATCACAGCCCTAAACCAAACCGCAAGAGAGGAGACAGAATGGTCTTGGAAGCTATTTTTTTCTTTACTCATTTATTATCTTTCTATTAGTATGAAATTCATCAAATAGCTAGCAAAAAAAAAATAAGATTTCATTTTCTGCTTCCTATAAAGGAAAAAGAAAAGGACAAAATTCATCCTTTTAAAAGACAATTTTTAGGCCTCAAATGGAGTTGAGACTAGAATAAAACAGTGTGATTCTTCTTCAAACTATTATTTGGCATTCAAAGAGTAAGAAACTTGTCAATGTACTTCTCCTATTATAATAGAGCAATGAAAAATGATTTTCATACTTTTGCTTTCAGTCTATGCTGCAGCTACAGTGTGCCTCAGAGCTATTTTGACATGTAATACCCAATCCACTGTTATTTGCATAGAAATATGGGGTAATTCTCAGCAATTATCTTTGTGAAAGGTTAAATAGTAAATATTTTTAGGTTTCGAAGGCCATGCTAACCCCTAATGTATTACCTAATGAGCCATAAACAATAATATAACTGAAGAACTGAGTTCCAAAAAATGTGTTTATTTACCAAGAAGACAATGGATCAGATATGACCGACAATGATTTAGCAAATAGTAGTCTTAAGCATTATTTTAGCATTATACATAAAAACTGAGAAAAATGTTCTCATATACATGGGATAAATATCTAAACAAGTAATTATATTTAAAATGCATAAAAAGAAATATTTGAAGTAAGTGCCATGAGATATATAAAGCTAGAAAATTGCAAGTAATGTAGTAATTTATTCTTTATTTGCATTTTAATTTTGTATATGTATGAACATACTGATGTTTTCTAAACTTGGCTGAAAATCTTGAAAAATTGGTATCTTATCTTTGAATAGGAAATTGTTGTGACCTACGCAAATGAATACATTGTGTTCATAAAATTATTTAATTCCCATTGTGAAATTAATATAAATTATTATTATTATTAATTATTAAAATTATTATTACTTATTGCATTCCTGGGGATTGAACTCAGGACCTTGTACTTGCCAGGTAGGTGCTTATGCCACTGAGCCATATCACAGCTCAAATACAAACTATATATAATCTTTTAAAACAGCTACAGTGATTCCTTTTCAATGACACTTATGAATCTGTACCTTATTAGAATTTCAGCATTGTCATAGATAATGATGTTCTTTTGAAATACATCACCAAGTCAGAGAATTTCAGACTACCAAATATTTCTTATACTCTCACCAATATCATGCTTATGTTATATAGAAAATCCATTAGTACAAAATCAGGATCAGGGAGTTGGCTCAATACAATAAGTGCTTCCCTGGCAAGTGCAAGGCCCTGTGTTCAATCCCCAGATCTACCAGGAAAAGAAAGAAAGAAAGAAAGAAAGGAAAGAAAATGCATCAGTTCTTTCTCCTCCTTAGTATTTCATTCTATAAAATGTTCAATTTTCAAAAATTAGATTTAAAAATTTGCAGAAATTGAAGATGTACTTATAGTCCTTTCATTAAAATGTGTAATTCTTGCACAATTTTTTAAAATAGTGTCTCCTTTGTCTTTTCTCTTTACCTTGATACTTCTTCTTAAAAGTTATACTATTCATGGTATCTTGCTATTATGAAACACAACTACAGTTACATAAAGGGCTTTGGCCATGCATTTGGAACTGAGAGCTCTCTTTTTGTTCTGGAGTATTTCTGGTTCTAATTTGCAGTGGGAGTGAGTTCCTGAAGGCCAGAAAGGACAAGACCTGGTCAATTAAATGCTAACCATCAGAAAGAATTAGACATAACTCTTCATTCTAGATTTTATGTAAAAAGTTTTATAATACCAAATAAAAGTTCAGAGTGATATCCAGCAGACAGAATTTAAAACACAAGGAAAATGTCTCAAGTTATTTAAAAGTGTCTACAATCTGCAAAGTCAGGTCAGGTATAATAGAAACTCATTGTCTACCTATTTTAAATAAATTTCACGAGATGCAAGAAACAAAAACTAACTTAATCATAAAAAGAAGAAAACAGTACACTATTTTAAGCATAAAAAAGCTGTAGCTCTTATTATGGTACTCAGCTATCTCCTTGTTAATGTATAATACCTGTTGCCTGCCATTTAAAGGAAGGGAATTTGATTTTGACTCACAGTTTCAGAAATTTTGCTCCATGCTCTGCTTCCTTCAAGGTACAAGGGATAAGCAGGTTCTGAAATGATTCAGTACGTACTTTCCTAGATCCAAGACAAAAATAACATTAAAAAGTTCATGGCAAAGGACAACTCCTCCATCAGAGCAGAAAGTAAACACAAAAAAGATGGAGAAAAAATGGCAAGAACATGCCTTTTTGATTACATCCCCACTGACTTGCCTCTTCTGATAGATCTTCATCTCTTAATACCATCTGCATTTTAGAACTAATCAATGGATAGTCCCACGAATGAGCATCATGCCTCATGACCCACAAAACCTCCAAAAGCAACACTGAAAATATGTGACTTTATGTAGATGTTATAGAACTAAGCAATCACCGTTCAAGCCTTGTCCCTAAAAAGGGTCACGTGGAACTCATCATCAAAATGGATTTAGTCCATCTATAAGAGATGTGCAGATTTCACCCATAGGACTGCTACCAAGCCCCTGTCCCACATCTCCTCTGAGACCAAAGGCAAACTCTTTGATGTGAGCTCCATAAAATTTTAATAAGTGTTAAATACATCCAACATACAAAGGTGGAAGGAAAACATTTCTATTCAAAAAGCCAAAGTAAGTATGTTATATTTGAGTCATTTTGTTGTTACTGAGATGCAATACTTGATGCCCTCACTTTAAAGCAGGAAATGTTTATTGGCTTCTGAGGCTTTGAGGAGATTTCTAAATATAAACTGCTACAAGTGGCAGTCAAAAGCAATAGCAGAAAAGCAAGGATGAGGCCAGGAAGATAGCTCAGCAATCTAAGTGGCTTCCTAGCAAGCACAAGGACCGGGTTCAATTGTAGGAACTACATGACATGGTGACCCCCCAGGCCCAAAGAGTCGGCCTTTGAAACTGGTGTGGTACAAAAGAAACAGATCACATTTAAAGGAAAGTCTATCAGAATAACAGCAGATTTCTCTTCACAAACCATCAAGGCAAAAAGGAGCATGGAGCAAAGTACTTCAAGTCTTGCAAGAAAACAAATTCCAATCCAGACTTTCAAGTATAATGGAGAAGTAAAACATTTCCATGACAAAGAACAACTAAAGAATTTCCTGAAGACAAAGCCAAGCCTACACAGACTACCAAATGATGTTCTCGAGAGGGAGCAAAATGATCACAACACCATGCATGAGAATGGAAAGAGCCCACCAAATAGGGCAAACAATTAAACACAGGAGATTAAGAAGTATACAGTAGTCTTTCAGTTATTCTTTTGTGTACAGCAGCAAAGTATTTCCATCAGCACAGTCTAAAAATGGACTTCTCTTGCACCCTATGGGTCATGATTCCATATGGGTCTACAGGGTGGATTTCAAGGAAATAGCTGTAGCTCAGTCCCACACATGACACGTGGCCACCATGGCGTAAGTCATGGTCATTATTCATGTCCACAACACACTAGAACTTTGTGCGATATCCTATCCCCAAACTGTCAGAAGTGATGGTCATTCATTTGTCATTCAAGTATTTATCTTATGTTCTTTACTATCATGAAACCTTTTTCTTAGTTAAATTGTTTTAAAACATTTAATGTTTAATTAACTAGTATTTAATTTTCTGAACATTGTTTAATCATAATTTTTTGTTTGAAGATTTATAAAAAATCTTTGAATTATAATTTATCTTAAAAGGCATCGTATGATATCCTCTCCTAGTATTAGAAATTTTAAAAAGTATATTTTTATTTTCTGTTGACTTTATATTACTTCTTCCCTGTCTTTTATACACACACACACACACACACACACACACGCACAGACATATATATGAGAAAAATATATACGGGTATAACCTGACATAAGATTGGTACTATTTCATAGAGATCTTCAATGACCTTTTAAAGAAGGGTTCATCTAATATATTTTATTATATAGTCCTTCATAACTATCACTTTGAGAGTTCTTTATTGTATATCCAGGAGCCTACTGCAACTTCTCTTGCTTTTTGAGTTATGCTCTTTGTTATTTCCTATCTGCTACATCTAGAAGTATTACAATATTTCAAGTTTGTATAACTAGAAAATGTTTTACTTTTAGTTTTCAAAGGTATGTTTGCCAAGTATGAAATTCAAGGAGGATAGATTTTTTTTTTCTTTCACTCCTTTAATTAGTCTAGTTTCTTGCACACTTGGTCTCTTTTTTATTTTTCTAATGTGGAATAAGATGCTATTAAATTTTGTTCTTCCATAGCTAATATTTTTTTATGTATATGCTTTAGTTATTTTTTTCTTTATAATAAGTTTCAGACAATTTCATTTTTGTGTATCTTGGTATGATTTTATTAAAATTTCTTGTACAAAAGATTCATTTTTCTTAGAAATGTGATATTATAAGTTGAACTAAATTCAGAAATTTTAAATCTTTAAATATTTATTGCATACTCCTTTCTACCTTGAGAATTCTAATTATATGAATATAAAAGAAGAAAGGAGCAGTCAATGCTCACAATTTTTGTTTTTACTCTGATAATTTTCCTCTCTTGAATTTCTTATAACTTCTTAGTTATTGTTTTTTTAAAGCAAAACTTAAACATCTACATCTGGTAGTCTGAAAAACTAATCTGCACATAGCATCATGTCATAGAGAAACCATTGTTGGATTCCTATTACTTTGTTTACTGAAATCTTGTATCATGTATAATGCAGTTTTCTTCTATCACTATTTTGTATTCTGTCACTATTCTGTATTCTTTAAAAATAATAATAAAAAGTACAAAAAGTGTCAACAATTTTGCAGGTTTATATCTGGTAACCTGAACAACTAATTTGATGATAGCACCATATAATAAAGAAATTGTTAAATTCCTATTAATTTATTTAATAAAATTTTCTACTGTTAAAAAAGAAGAAAAAAGAAACTGGTATGCCTGTAGTCCCAGTACTGGGGAAGCTGAAACAGGAAGATCACTAATAGTCAAAGCTTCACTGTGAAGCCAGGCGTGGTGGTGCATGCCTGTAATCCCAGCACTCGGGAGGCTGAGGCAGAAGGATTGTTGTGAGTTCTAGACCAGCCAGAGCTACAAAGTGAGCTTAACGCTAGCCTGAACTTCATAGTGATACCCTGTCTCAAAAAGACAAAAAAAAAAAATGCTGCATAGTGAGACCTGTACAAAATACATGAAAATAAAAAGAAAAAAAGAGTGAAACCCTGTATGGAAAACCTTAAATTCTATAATCCATATCTTTCATTTGGGCTTGTTCTGGTGAGAGCTGAGTTCTATATAATTTGGTATTGTCACCCTGTTCATATGCTTTCTCTCTTAGGCTGGCTCCACACACTGCATGTTTATTTTTTTTAAGTAAATGTCATGGACATGGCAACCCCAGAAAGCTGAAGTTTCACAGCTTAAAATTAAGGGTAGCCATCAGCGCCTACACCACAGCCTGAATGCTGGGTTCCCTTGAAATATCCTTTATTAGAACAATTCATCTTCTTCCCTCATATGTAGCCTTAGATGATATCTTAGGACTCAACAAAATGTAAATAATTGTTTTTGGCAGGATTAAACATATATAGTCTTGATTTCTTTTTTCTTTATTTTGTACTGGGAATTGAATTCTGAACCTTGTGCTTCCTTGGGAGGTTCTGTGCTGCTGAGCTATATCCCTGACCCCTCAGTTCTATTATCTGCTATGTCTTCATTCCTATCCCCAAAATTGGCAGCCATTAAAAATGGGTATTCTCAGTTAAAAGGAAAGTGAGGACTTGAGGTTTAGACAATGAGCAGAGGGCAAAGAGAAAAGCTAGGAACACGATAGGGGAAAAGCCATACATTTTTATGTATAAGATGGGTAAGGCAATGATCCTGAGAATCTGCAGCAGCTTCGTGAAACTAGCTGTTAATTGGTGGAATTCTCATACTGACTAACTATATGTGCTGATACCTGTGAACTAAGCAACTGCACTCAAGATAGCAATGCGTAATAGTAGGGTCATGCTCGGAATGTCTATCATTCTGGTCTTCTAACTATGTGCAGCTTGTCATGTCATATCAATTACTGCTATACTGTCTCTCAAGTAAATGTTTGTTTAAAAAAAAGATAATAAATGAAAATAAGAGACAACAAAAGAAAATGTCACAGGACTGTCCTGCTACAAGGTTATGTATGCTTAGATTTTTAAATTTCTGTTTGAAAATATGTGTTTATTGACATTTTAAAAAATATTTTTAATCTTTTTCTCATATTCTATTGGGACTTAAAATTTAACACATAAATATTTAACAGAAAATACCTGTTCCATGTTATGCCTAAGATGTTTGATATTCAGACAAATAGTGAGTTCAAGCTCAACAGCCTATGTCGTAGGTTAATAATAATAAGCTTCTATTCTGGAGAGTTAATAACCTAGGATTGCAGAACAAACATTAGAGAAAAAAAGAAGGGATGAAAGGACAGACAACATTTTGGCCCTAGCATTCCAAGTTCAGTAAAGACTCAGGACATAGCAGAACCTGTACTGTAACATCCTTTAACTCAATTGTGTCCCAAATTTTCTGATCAAGGGGATTATGAGCCACAGAGGAAAGTGATCAATGATGTTTAGTGTGCCTAAGGAGAGTCACATGGAAAGAAAACATTCTCTCAGGCTGTCACAGAGAACAAATTGGTCAAACATTGACTAACTCATCCGCATGGCTGACACTGACAAAGGATCTATAAACTGCAGTACAGGGTTTCCAAGTGAATACTGAGGAGATCCTTACCAGATCCAAAAGTTATATTTCTTGTTATCTTGGTCTTAAGCATTCAGCAGAAAAGTATAGAAATGAAGTATAAAAGGTAAAGCCATATTAATATGCTGAACTGTGAAAGGCTCAAGTCAACATCTTATGACATTGCCAGTTTTATGAAAAACCCACTAGTATTATAGACTACTGAATTATATTGGCATATCTTGCAAAATTCATACATCTAAAATATTTAAATGTCAATGGAATACTCTTCTCTGACAAAACTAAACAAAAAAAGAGATACAAATGAATGACCATTTTGTATTTGTATATTCAAGATAGTATAGATATACAACTACATTCTCTCAATTTGGTGAATAAAATATTTTTCTATCATTGTTTGTTGACAGGATGTCATGTTTGCATCTTATACAATGAACAACCACTAAGACAAAAATATGCACTGTAATAATTATTGAAATTGCCCTACTCATTTGTTTTTAACCTGTCGCATTGCTGTTTCTCAATAAAATTATTTAAAATGAAATAAAGTAATAAAATAATAATTTCCTAAATAAAATGTATTGAAATTCTTAAAAAAAATACCAAAAGAAAACAAGAAAGAAAAATGGGTGCTCTGACAGATGCCTGTAATACCAGCTCTGAGGCATTTGAAACAGGAGGTTCACTAAGAGTCCAAGCTATATATTTAGACCCTGTACAAAATATGTCAAATAAAAAAGCAAGAATAAAACCCTGTATGGGAAACCTTAAATTCTGTAAGTCCACATCTTTCACCTGGTCTTGTTCTAGTGAGATCTGAGTTCTATATAGTTCTGTATTGTCTCCCTGTTCACTTTCTGCTTTCCATTTCCCACTTCTCTACAGAATTTGGATTTTCTGAGTTCGGAGCAGTCTTTCCCATCAGTTTGTATTTAGAACATTCTAGATTTTGTCTCTCTGGCCTTTATAATCCTTTCCAATTTTTTTTTTCCAAACACCATTTCCAAAATATTGTGAATCACATGGTCCAATACAATCTTAACAACATCTCCATTTTCAATACCAAAATCAATATCAGTTCTTTTCCACTGCCAGGCCAAACTATCTGATACTTGGAATTTTAAAAGAAGAGAAGTTTATTTTGCATCATGAATTCAATTCATGATTGTTTGACCCTTAATCAGAGAACAGTATCATGGATGGGCACAGAGAAGGCTGTCCTCTACCCTCATGTTAGTCTAGAAGCAGAAGACAGAAAGCTCCTTCCCTGATGCATCCTCCCCTGCCACATCACTCACCTCTTCTAACCAGCTCACATCTCCTGGCAGTAAATTGAACCAAGAGCTCAGCAGCAGATGAGACATTTGGGAAGTGTCGTGCTTCCCTGAGCCACCTGTCTTCCCAAGTCTCCCTTCTGAATGTGATTCTTTGGCTGGCATTTGAGATCTATACCATAACAAGGAACATGGCAAGGAATACTTGAACTGACCAAGTTGCCATTAACAATGATGAACTGTCTGGGTGATATATGCTGTGGATACGATCTAATGAAAATGGCACTATGAGCTCATAATAGATGTAGAAGTGCTCAGTAGGAAAGAACAGCTGGGCTGAGGGAAAGGAGAAAAGAAACAAAGAAGGAAGGAAATATAAGAAAGAAGAAGCAATTTAGCTTATGATAGCTACTAATTGTATTCCTAATTTCTATTGGCTTACTGAAATGCAAAGTTAGTGATGGCCATTTTTTGGACCAATTTCACACAGATATATCTGGGAATCTGAACAACTCCTTTAAAGACAACAATATGCAATATAACAACCATTTTTGAAATCCTATCATTTCTTTTAGAAATTCTGTATTGTTTCCAAGGGGGGGTTTGTTATGTTTTAACTGTCTTTGAAATGAAAAATAAGTGAAAAAAATAGAAGATGTAAGCACAGTTAGAGAAGACAGTGCTGGAAAGCCTTGTGCATTGTACTCATGCAGTGTGCTATGCAATAAGCATTTCCTAGCTGTTGGTTTCACTTCCAATGTGACAGCTGTGAAAAGTTAAATCTGATAGTTATAGTTTTTGTTTAGACATCACCTCAGAGTCTCATGTGGGCATAGAATTTTTTCAGAGGTGGATAAACCTAGAGTTTCTAGTTGGCTTTTAGTGCAATGCTGTCAACTGATTAGACTGACACCACTTTATTCCAGCAGTCTGGACAAAGTAAACAGCACAAAGAGGTTGCTCAAGCACCTAAGTTCGTTGAATGACAATGGAGTGCCCATCTTTGACAGGTGTAGACAAAGGGGCATAGAAAGGAAGAATCACGATGTGTGTGTATAGAATGTACAGTTGGGATAGATAACACTGTGCTTCTACATAATTCTATGAGAGGCAAGATTTGCACTAATGGTGGATGGACAGGATATTATGTCTGCTTCTAGTACTATGGACAACCACCAGGAAAATAACAAGGTAGAAAGTATTAATTATTGAATCTTTGATGTAATTTAGGTATAAAAAATAAGATACACAAACAGCTACACTCTCTTAATTTACTGATAAGAGACATACGGTATAATAATATCTGTAAGTATAATATCATTTATGCACCTTCTATGATACCAAAACATTATGAAACCAGTTTACAATGTTTTAATTTATCAAATCCATGTGTCAAGGTATCTTAAAACTGTCTCATTGATATTTGTACTTCAATAAAACAAAAATAAAAAAATGAATAAATAAATAAACATAGTAAAAAAAAGAACAAAAAATAAATAAATAAAGAGACTGCTCTCCCTCTCTGCTCTTTTTTCTGTCTTCCACTGCCATGCACTGCTGCTCTCTGCCATGTGCTACCCTGTCTTGGAGCCAGCAGATTATAGAGTGAAATGTCTATAATCTGTGAGATAAATAAACAATTTCCAGGGCTATGAAGGTAGCTCAGCAACGTAAGAGCCTGCCTGGCAAGCACAAGGTTGTGAGTTCAATCCCTGGTACCAAAACAAAAATAAATAAATATTTAACCATGTACCTCTTTAACTTCAGGCATTGGATATTTTGTCTCAGCAATGAGAAAAGTAACTAATACACCAACTAATGAAGAAAATAAGCCCACACTTTTACTAAACAGGAAAAGAAATAGTTAAATGTCACTGCACCTTAAACAGTGAAGTACAATGAGCTAATTGCTATTCTTTTCTTACTGTTTCATTGTGACTGCAGCCTACCCCTTGAGCTATTTTCTTTTAATTTTTACTTTTCTCATTACACACACACACACACACACACACACATATATATATATATATATGTATGTTAATTATATATAAGTTAATGATTAATTTGGCTTTAATAGTATAGGTATATCACAAATATTTATCATAAAATTATAAAACTTTTGAATCACTCTTCTTTTGCTATTTTGGAACATGTGTGAAATCACTATGGTTACTGCTGTACAAGAGAAGAGGTCTATTATGGTTTATGACTAGTTTTCCCCACAAAGCCTCATGCAAGCCATGGGGCAGACTCTAGAGTTTAGTATTAGCTCATGATACACTGGGATTATGGGTGTGAGTGATGCTGAGATTATGTGTGTGAGTAGTACACCCAGTGTGGGGCAGATAGCAATTTAAGGAAGACCTGCTCTCCATAGCCATTGTTGTACTGCTGTTGTTACTGCTCCCTTTTGCTCTTGCTATTTTGCTGTCTTCTGCTGTCATGAGCTACTGCTCTCTGCCATGTGCCCATCTGCTGAGCTAGGACAACTTTTGCTATGCTGTATAGGAGATTCTGGTCAGAGACCAGACGGCTGATGGAAATCCTGCCTCTAAGACCAGGCTGGGGAAATTTCTTCTGGGAAGAAAAACTACACTGGTGGTTGGACTCCAGGTGATTTGTGTTATGGCTTGACAGAGAGTTTGTCTGAATTTTGCTCATGTTCAGAGACTTTGCCCGAGACTGTGATTAAGCATGATAGACTGATTAATCTTTCAAAAGATATTTCAAATCAGAAAATATTGATGCAATAGAATGGATGTTGGGGGCTTTGAGCCAGATATATGTTGAAAGTCACAATCAAAGGGCCCAGAAGAATGTTTGGATATTTTGTGAGTTTGGCCAGAAAGGAAGAGCTGAGAGAGCTATGTACTATAAAGATAGAGCTAAGATCTCCATTGCCCAGGAAGAACAGGAGAGTAGAAAAGATGGCCTGAAGGCATCACAGGAGGTGGCAGTTCTCAAGGCTTTGCAGCATCAAAATTGCAAAGGTCAGGGACTTTGCCTTGAGGGGAAAGCCTCAGAGCCCAGTGTTCCAAAATGGTGGCAGAGGCCACACCAGGTTCCAGAATGGCGCTGGCATAAATAATTTGTTCCACAGAATCAGGGTTGAAGTACTCAGCAATCCATGCACTCAAACCCTACAGCCAAAAGAGAAGAAAGCCTGGCTATTGCTGCAGCTGAAAGCAGACTTTGGCATCATCCTTGTAGCACTGGTTTCAGATGATTGCAGAATGCAGTATTTCTGAGGTTAAGAAGGTTTCCACTGTTAGGTCTGAGAAGCCCACCGCGTGAAGAAAGACTCCAAGAGACGTCCTCTCATGTAAAAGCAAGGGGATTTTATTTTCCATGCATGCATGGGGCTCACTGAACGCACAGGAACAGAGAGCCCTGAGCTGACTGTGGGCTGGGTTTTAAGGCTGAAGACAAAGGGAGGAGGGGTCTTGTAAGTGCAGTTACAGAAGTGAATGGTATTGGTTAGTTTAGGTTGACCTTTAAAATAATTGGTGGGTTTGAGAATATATGACTTTTTAAAGAAACTAAGAGGGGTAGGCCATAGGGCAACTATTAGTTAACTCTGGTTTTAGCTGCTTCCCGAGAATGGCTGGGTCAAAGTGACTTATTTTATAAGAATGTTCCCAGGCTGGAGATTAAAAGTTTTTCCCAGGTAGGCCTGAGGTTTTGTGTTCTCTTTGTTTTAAAAACATGGGTAATTTAAGCTCTATAGCCGTAAGCAGACATAACATCAGGCAGTATCTGTACAAGCTGACATGGTTTGTTGATGTACTAAGGCGACACATACAGAACAGGATGGCGGTGTAACCTCATGTATGCTCTTAGAAATTATTTGGGCTTTACACCACGTCAATTTCAAAAGGCCTAGAAAACCAGGCAGTGTACCCCTGGGAGATCAGTGGGTGAAGCGGTAAGTGAGAAGCCTATTCTGTGGACACACTAAAGTTTTGAAAAAGTTACGAACGTGGATCATCTAAGGGAAACTCAAAGCCGGCCTAAGAGAGAAGCCGTGGCAGCTCTCACCAAGAGGGGTGGAGACAAATGCAGCTCATAATTTACCATAGGTTGCTTTGGATGTTTCACATAGAACTAATGGACTCAACGTTGGCCCTTCTGCATTTTTGACTTGCTTTAGTCACAGTGGTTGATATCCTTCTGTGTGTACATTTTGGAATGGTAATGTTTATCTCATGCCTTTGAATGTCGGAAGTGTTTAACTTTTCATTTGTACAGTGGCTTACAGCTAATAGTGTGCTTTGGATTATGGAGGAGACTTGGAACTTGGACTTTTCAGCAATGTTGAAAATGTTGGAACTTCGAAAACTCTTAGAGATGGACTAAAATGCCTTTTGCACACAGGAATGTACATGAGACTTTGGGGGTCAAGCAGTGAGATGTGATGGTTTTTGTCTAGTTGTCCTCCCAAAGTCTCATGTAAGTAATGGGACAGGCTTCTAGAGTTTACAATTAGCTCATGATACACTAGGATTGTGGATGTAAGTGTTGCTGAGATTATGGGTACAAGTACTGTGCCCAGCCTGGGATACCTGAATGCATTTTAAGGGAGGCTCGCTCTGTGTAGCCATTGTTGTATTGTTATTATTACTCCTCCCTTTTGCTCTTGCGGTTTTGCTGTCTTCCATCACCATGAACTACCACTGCCTTCTGCTATGCGCCAGTCTGCCTTGTAGCCAGCTGAGTATCAGCTCTTCTAACCGTGAGCTAAATAACCCTTCCTTCACTCACTTTGACTGGCAGGTATTTGTTACAGTAACAAGAGGAGAGTAACTGAGAGGGGAACTTAGTCTTTTTATTTATTTAAACTTGTTATAATTTACCCAATTTCAGTAATTAAATAATAATCTTGGTATCTCGGGTCATTTTCAGCTATCCAGCATTACAGACGGTACAGTAGTCCCACATTATTGAGCAGTCTCTCATTGCAGGCAGGTATGTGAAATCATCTTTGTTTTAGAGGATGTGGTGCTGCATGCTCTCGCTCCAGAGCTGGGGAGCCCAACACAGAACGTTCACTCTGAGTCCCAGCTGTGTAGCAAGACCCTATATCAAATAAATACAAAGAAATAAACCAACAGGCATGCAAATATTCATCAATCTCCTACACAGAAAAATATATGTAAATTTTTAATTAATTAATATGTTTTCTCAAGAAATGGCCTAGGGTTTTGTCTTGGTTATTCTTCTCTCATTGCTGGGGTAAAGTACCCAACACCCAAAATTAAGGAAGGAAGGATTTTCTTGGCTCACAGCTTTTGGGGGTTTCAGTGTATGCTCAGTAGTCTGCAAGGCAAACTGGCACATGACAGAGAGCAGAAGTTCATGGTGTCAGAAAGCAAGGAAGTGCAAAGGGAGAGGCAGCACCTTTGATATCCAGCAAATCTCTCTTCCTTTCATGATGACTGAAAGGACCAGAGGTCCTTGAGGGAACTGTGGTGCAGAATCTTTCCTCAAGTCCCTTTTGTATCCCTCAAGTATTGAGGCATTCTAGTTAGGGCCCTCCACGCCCTAGGAAAAATGTATAGGACTACTGGGTGGCCATGTCCTCCCCTTGCACAGGATGAAGATGTTTACAAAGTAAGAATACTGGTTCTCTGCTGAGTCACTTAATTAAACTTCTAAACTTCTCAAATGAACACAATATATCAAGCACCGCAGGTGTGATCTATATTTATAAGTAGAATAGTTACCTATATCCTAAAGGAAACATTTGTCTTTTTCAGAGGATTTTTTTTTTCTTTATACTGAATGATACTAAGAAATAAGCATTTCAGTGGCACAATGGCTTCATAGGGAAGTGTAAATGGAAAGTTATACATACTGGCCAGATTTGGAAAACAATGGATGGCCTTTAGCTTAGTATTAAACTGCACAGGCACTCCTATGTCTTTAAGAAAGTTGGAAATAGTCTTACAAAAAGCAGAACACTATTATAATTTTCAACTTCTTTTGGGCCATGGATGGAGCTCAGTGGTAGAGTTCTTGCCTTGCAGATACAAGGCACTGAGTTTGATCCCCAGCACCACAAAAGCCTAAATCATATTAAATTGAATTAAACTTAAACTTAACTTAGTTTTTTTGAAATATTTTGCGTTATTAACAATGTAAAGCAATCTTTATTTTTTAAAAGAGAATAAAAATTAAGCAAAAACAATGAAAATAATACAGTGTTTGAAAAATAGATTACACATGACTTTAAGGTATAAGAGAATATTTAAAAACTTGTTGGACTTTTTGTCTTTTGTCATAATTGTTCTATAATTATAGTGTGTCACGTATACATATATATATATATATATATATATATATATATATATATATATATATATATATATGTATATGTATTTAATTTTAAGGAACACAGGGTGTTCAGGGTCTCACTACTAGACTGGACTCATAGTGATCTGCCTGTTTGCAGCCTCCCAAGAGTTGGGATTACAGGCAGGTACCACCATGCCCAGTCTCCACAATATCTGTTGTAACTTTCAGATTTTATTTACTTTTTTAGGTTCTTACATTAACAAGACAGTCCTATGTTCACATGGGAGTCTCATTTATTTCACTTGTGAGTATGCTCCCTCTTTGTGTCCATTTTCCTATAAAAGCCTCAAGTGTATCCAGTTTTATAGCTGACAAATATTCCACTATATAAAAAATACCACATCTTATTTATCTGTTCCTCAGTTGATGGGAATATGAGTTGATTCAATGTTTAGATATGCTGTGCTGTTATGGACTGGGTGCATATACATCACTGTTGTGTGATGTTTTCAGTTCTTCTGGGAAAAGTATCCAGGAGGGAAGTAGCCAGCTTGAAAGAGACCTCCAATCCTAAATTTCTGAGTAATCCCAACATTTCTAAAGTGGCCATTTCTAAAGTGGCTGTATTAGTCTGTACTCCCAGAAACCGTGGATAAAGGTTGCTTTTTCTCCACAACCTCACTAGCGTTTGTTATTGGCTCACTTCTTGAAGTTAGTCATTCTTTATGCGATGATATGGAATCTGTGTCACTTTAATTTGCATTTCTTGAATAAGCAATGATAAATATTTTTTCATATATTTATTTGTCATTTCTATTTTTTCATCTGAGAAAAGTGTATTCATCTCAAATGCCCATTTTTTGATTGGATCTTTGAAGTTTGGAGGCCTAACTCTTTAAAAACATATTTTTGTGTTTTAGATAGAAGTCTTTTGTCTAAGAATAATTGGATAAACTTTTTTCCAATTCATGGATTGTCTTGCTACTCTGGTGGTGATTTATTTTGACTTTCAGAAACTTTTCAAAATGATGAAATCCCAGTTGTTGATACTTTGAAGAATTTTGCATGCAGTTTGGGTTTTGTTCATGAACTACCAGTATGTCTTTAAGATTTCTACTCATACTTTCCTCCAGAAGATTTAGTGTTTCCGTTTTAATATTTAATTCTTTGATCCAATTTAACTGAAGCTTTGTACATGGTGAGAGGCAAAGTTCTAATTTTGGCCTTAGGCATGTGGAGAGACAGTTTCACTGGCTCCATTTATTAAAGAGGCTTGATTTCTTCCAGTGAGCATGTTTGCCCCCTTGGTCAAAAATCAGTTGGCTGAGTGTGGCTATAGATCTGTCTGCATCTTCTAATCTGTTCCATTGAATTTTAAGATTTTATTGTTTCAGTTTGCTCTTTCTTGATCTTTCAGCTAATAAATACAGAGATAATGTAGAATTTCCAGCAACTGAGTTGCATCACATTGTTTTGGACTTCATTAAGATCATAGATCTTCTAGAGCTTTTCTGTTGCAGATAATTAGACAGAGAGCACTGAGTCACCTTTGAGAGATTATGATTTCAAAATTTCAGAGTCACATCTAACAGGAAGTATATTCTAAGGGTGACTAAGCATAAATAAATATGTTCATGGGGTACTTCTATGACTGCTAAATTCAACAGTTAGGAGCAACAGTAATTCAATGATTGTGGAGCCAAAATGAGAAGAAGAGAAAAATAGGAAGTTGCTTTAAGTAGTTTGGAAAATAAAATGTGTTGTTTCAGTGTGAAACAATACATTAATGATTTTCAATGATTAAACAATAGATTTATGAGTTTCAGTGTGCAACAATAGATTAATAGCTCTATGCTATTTCGAGGTGATTTTATAAAACAAATAATACATGTGTATATTTAATATAATTTTCTAAAACAAAATGAAAAGCCCTAAGGAGACTGTGAAAGCATCTCTCCATCAGCTATTACTATCTGTCTTTACCTGCAAACATCCTTGTCTTCTATCCTAGTTTAGTGGTCATGTGGTTTAAAAAAGATGGGCCACAATAGTTGAAATATCAAACTTTGACAATTGTTAAATTTTTAAAATGTAAAATTGAATAGGGACATATTATTTGTCCATGTGATCATTTCTCAATGAGAAGAATGTAATTCTGGGCTATAGACAACCAGAAAAGAACAAAGCACAAAGCTTGTCAGTTTTCAGCAAATAATTTCAAGCATATGTGAAAAAAGTTGAAAATAGAAAGATAGAAATAAGTTTCACCGATGAGTTGTCTTTGTTCCCAGACATATTCAAGATTTTAACAAATCCCCACATTTCCAGTGCTTTTGTGGCATTGATATTTGTTTGCTCAATGTCACAGTAACTTAACTTCTTTAATATTATTTCAGAATTCTTCCTAGTCAACAATATCTCCATCAATTATTATTATGATTTCACTTTTCCTCCTGTTTGGTCATTAACATTTAAAGCACTTGACCTGTCTGTGCAAAGTTGCACTCATTTTCTATGATCTAATTTTGGACCTCTTGGAAAATGCATGAAACAAATACTAAATACACGAAGAGACAGAATGTTTAGCTATTTATACCACCAGAACTCTGTGATATAAATGGTTGAAAGCTACATTTGTGTTTATGAGGTACTTTACTAGAATAATGTTCTTTAAATAAGCCTGTTGTCCTCTTTCCTTCCTTATAGAATTTAGGGCTGGCTGGTCATGAGAATAAAAATGTGTTAGAAAGATACAAACATATCATATTGTGACTGTGTGGTGGATGGAGGCAGTAATAGTAAATGAGAAAACCTTTATGCCAAAGAAGAGTGGGATGCAATGTGTTTGTGTTGTGTGTGTGTAGATTTGTGTGTGTGTGTGTGTGTGTGTGAAAGTAACTTCCAAGTACAAAAAGACAAAGCAAACAAGAGGAGTTTAAACTGAGGAGATGGAAAATTCTTGACTTCATAAAAGAATCCTCCAAACTATAGAGTAAGTATGATTATTTCTCATATAAGACCAACTCTAATGTGTACTTCAGACAGCCACAACAGGGAATATCATAATTTATGGACATCTGTTAGAATGCTAAAAAAGTTTCTTGATGACACTTATTATAGCTGTGATTTTGAGTAGGCCCAAAGAAATCATCAAAAATGATCAGACAGTTTACTAATATTTTAACTACATCTCATCACAGTGCTCAAAATATCTATACCCAAATTTTCAATGTGTAGCATAAACACCAGAAGTATTCTCATGCAAATTAATGGAAATAATTCCATGATCGCAAAAATCTTACTCAGTCAAAACTGTCCAAATTTGATACATATAATGTATTTAATAGATAACAACCATTGAATAGTTACAACTGTAGCTATAATTTCTTTGCTGTTGGCTTGGCAGAGATATCTTTTATCAAACTGAGACAAAGACTGTCAGTTCTAATTTTTGTTAGGTTTTTATCATGATGAGTGGTGTGCAATGTCAAATGCTTTTACTGAATCTATGGGAATACACATGTAACTTTTAACCTTAGCTTCGTTGATGTGTATATGATATTTATTTATTTGTGTATTTTGAGCCTTTGTGGAAATCATGGGATGAATCCTACTTGGTCATGTTGTGTAATCTTTTCAATTATTTGCCGTATCTGTTTCAGGAACTGTGTGCAATGAATTTGCTCCTAGTTGTGATTTTACCTTGTGGTATGGAAATTATGAAGTGATTAATTAAGAGAGAAAAACATAGTGATTAAGTGAAATGGAGTAAAAGCAGGTACAGAGGACAAAAGATGGTAACATATGATCTCAAAATCTAGAGAAGAGGGCAGGAGAGACATATGAAGGACAAAGTAGATGATTATCAAAGTGAAACAGAAGGACTAGAGGCAGTATTCACTCACATGAAAGTATGATCAGGCCAAACAAGGTAGTTAAAGAGAGAAGATGAATAGAATTTATAAACTGTTTTTATGTGGTAGGAATGTAGACTGCTACAACCATTGTGGAGGTCAGTGTGGAGACTCCTCAAAAGAGTAGGACTAGAAATCTCATTTAAGCCAGCTATCCCCCTACTGGGAATTTTCCCAAAGGAGCTGAAAACATTGTATCATAGTGATATATATGTACCTATGTTTATAGCAGCACAATGTATGATAGCAAAATCTTGGAAACAACCAAGATGTCCATCACATGAGGAATGGTTGAAAAAGATGTGGTATTTCTATGTAATGGAGTATTACTCAGCTATTAAGAATGATAAGTTTGAAGCATTTATACTGAAGTGGATGCCACTTGAACATATACTCATAAGTGAAATAAACCAGACACACATGTGTAAATATCGTATAGTCTCCCTCGTATAAGAAGCGAAAAGCAGAAATACAAATGGAAAAGTACAACAACAACTAACCTGCTTTTATAAACCAAAACAGAAACAAACCAAACGAAACCAAGCAAAATAACCAGACAATAAAAGAAAATGATACACATAAGCAAAGAAAATCACTCTATTGTCTGCTGTTCTGTGGCTATGTCCAAATCAGCCCAACGAAGCATGCAGTAGGATAGAGATGTGAGGGCTGTGGCCTGTCTTTAGCCAGCGGCTTTCTGGATGACCTGACCATGTCTCCTCACTTTGTTTATTCCTGTGTTGCTCTCATCGTTGCTATGGTACATCAGAGACCACCCAAGAATGCCCCTAGTTTCACATACAGTTGGCCCCTACTAGAATTGTACAGCCCTCTCTTTTCTACACCTTTGGATCTTCTCATGCATAGCTCTGTTTGTCCCACACAAGGGATTGAAGTTCTGCTACAGTATTGGCCTGGTCCCAGCAGGAGGAAGCGTTGACTTCCCACAGCAAGAATGTTTGTGCTGATACTTGCTGTTTGTAGAGGGGGAAAGTGCTAATTTCTCACCGCTTGTCCCCACTGCAGGGGTCCCAGCTTTATCCTTGATGTAAGCACCTCTGTTGAACTGATCATAAAGCAAGAGGAGTAGTGTTGTTTCATTGCAATATTCAGTGCCGCAGCTGTTCTTTTATATGTATATATTTATATACATAAGCTTTATTTGAGTCAGCAAATTGAGCTTTGGAAAACAGCTGCATTGTAGCAAAGATCCAACTCTTTGTTTTCTATCTCATGGCCAAATTATTATTTTCATCAAAATGAATATTAGACCAACAAACAAAATCTTCATACATTCTTTGTAAAAGTATACACTTATGGAAATAGGTTAACAGGTGGCAGATTAAAAGTAATCTGTGAATAGGTACACTAGAGTGAAATGTGGCAACTGACCCCTACACCGTTCTTGTAGTTAAATATATATTTTTAAAAACTATAAGTTAAAATAAGATTCAGATTGTATAGTATAGTCTGATGCATTTTTAACAATATTTATAGTAATGCCCAGAGCCTAGGGTGGGAATTATAGAGAAGTGTAAAAGCCACAAAAACTGCACCAATTTCATAGCAAAATATCTGTTCATTTAAAAAGATCATATAACTACACATTATCCAAGGGTTCATGTAAGCACAACAGAAATTCAGTGGTTAAATACTATACAACAAAGTTTCCAATTGATATACTATTGCAAAGTACCAAAAAAGGTAAGCCAGAAGCAACGTGTTTATTATGAAAAGTATACATTTAGCTTTAGTCTAGTTTTTTGTTTGGGCTTTGGAATGGACCAAGTGGCTTGCCAGAGAGCAAGGAAACACAATAGCACTTTAGTTGACTGTTTAGTCCCATTGCTTACCTTTAAACTCCATCCTAATGTTCATAATGTTCAACAGTTTTAATTGTAGTTGCTCGTAACCGAGAAATAGAAGAACAATTCATCTTTGATACAGAATGCCAAATGCATTATTTTCCGATTTACAAACAGAAAAGACAAAATAAACCCTGCGATTGTCAGAGGAGAATAAGGCTGGGTAGGTTCCTAACCTCTCTGCTAGCACATTCAGTCTTACATGTTTGTTGACAGCTATTCTCCCTGACTACCAAGGCACCAGCTCCTCAAGATTCACTCAGATGGTCCTTGGAAATCCTAACACTAATTACTGAGATGTTAATTTCAGTGTTAATAAATAGATTTGCATTATTTAAAAGCTGCCTCTAGCTTCAGAACACAGTACTGCAAATAACTCTTCAACATTCATGCCAACGCCCCCTTGTGTTCATACCAGGGAATGTCTCTCGCAGGGCATGACACCTACCACAGAGCTAGAACGTAAAACTGGAAACAGGAGTTGACTTTTCTTCGCCACTACATTTGCATACTCTTTGCTCTTTGCTGGAGCTTAGTTACAAAGGGACTTTATACCGTGTCTTTTTCCTTCTGCATTGCAAGTCTTTTAAAATATAAACAGTGGATACGGTTGGAACACAGAATTCCTTAAAACACCTCCGAGCAAAGAAAGCCAAAGCAGATACACCCTTGATATTTACAATTTATTAGGAAGCTGGAGAGGGCCATCATGGCATAATAACAGTGGCATATAATGAATTTAATATAAAATTTACATTTTGTTAAAAAACAGTAGCATAGTGGTGTAAAGAGATACCTAATCAAATAAAATCCTATTGCTTTGGTTAATCTGAGCATGCACTTCCATTTTTAGGCACTTGTTAATAAGGATTGAAAGGAAAACTCATCATTTCAAAATTCCTAGGTGTTCATTAAATCTGAGCCCTTTCAAATCTGTGTTTAAGGCTGCTTCAAATGGTAGCACATGGAGTCCATGTGGGCAGTTTCATTCAGGCACGCCCTCTTTTCATGCAGGCAAGTCCTCAGATTTCTCATGGTTATTTTGGCACCATTAACAGAATGCAAGTTCTGTTCATTGAAGAGCCGCCTGACACTTCTCCTCGCTGCACTGGCTCAACTGTAGGGCTGCTTTCTAAGATCTGTGATAATATTTTCAATGGCTCCATCCTTTCCCTCATATACATGTCTGTTATCTTTAACTTTAACTCTGCAATTAACTCTTGCTCCTGCCTCTTTGGCTTATGGGAAGGAGACTTTGGGTCTTGCTGCTCCATCAGGGCTTCTTGCTGCAGAAGTTTCTCCATGACAGCTTGTTCATGTATTTTCCTCAGCTCATTTTCTTTTTCTGCTTGCTGATAGGCTTTCACCAACCGGACAAAGACAGGAAAGAAGACACAGGGTGGTGCTGTCTTAGAGTTTTCTCCAAAATACTTCACTACATCATCAAAGGCATCCTGAGCAATCTTAGCGTCATCCTGCAGCTTCTTCAGCTTCCTCTCATTGTGGGGGATAAAGTCCTTCCATAGCACGTTGTCGTCATGCATGGTCTATTCCCTCTTGGTCAGGTCCATGTCCCTCTGCATCTCTTTGACATCCAGCAGAAAAGTCTCCAGAGAGACTGCAGCAGCTTTTTCCACATAATGAAGCTCATTATATAATAGGGACACTAGGTGATATTTTTCTTTAACAACATTTGGTATATTGTGCAGCAGTGTTCGCTTTCAGTCTGTCAACTTTGTACCTAACAGCAGTTCCTCACTTGCTGCTACTCATTTCATTTCCAAGAGCCAGGATGGTCTCCAGAATTTTCTTGAATTTTTGTGATGACATTGTAGAAACAGATGCTGCTATAACTACATGCAGTTGAGGGGCCAGCATCTGAATGATTTCGGCAGAGTTCCCAGTGAAGGCCACGATGATCATCTTTGGCATGAGCCTCTCAATCTTATTGAACTGCATCATGAACCGGTCTTCATCGGGCAAGTTCTCCAGGGGCTTCCTTTCTTGCTCCTACAGCCGAAGTATTTTCACCTCATTTTCAGTGGGCAAGAACCTCATCAAGCATTCCACAAAGTCCACAGGCAGCGTCAAATAAATGAATGGCTTTACGTATCTCTTCAGCAGTCTTTCCGGCTTTCCTAAAAGTTATGGCCAGATTATTGGCCCTATTGGCTTCTAGCAATGTCACTTTGTTTGGTCCTTTCTGCATCATCTGCTTGCTTGAAGAAAGATCAATGGCAGGACCTTGTGCTTTTGTCTTGAATATTTCCTCAAATTTATCCATATTTAAATCCTCCAAAATTAGCTCATCATCGATTTCATTGAAGACTGTGCCACTGATCTGATTGGGCTTCAGAGCAACCCAGTTGAATACTGGCGTTGTGAACTTTGTCTTGATTGGCTTTGTAAGTTTCACAGCTGCTAATCCTGAGTTGGAAACCACTGTGGGTGGAGACACCCCATGCAGCGGAGGAGCGGAAGGAGGGGGTTGGCGGCAGGACAGGAGCTGGAACAGTCTCAGCTGCAGACCCCTGGAGAGGAGGAGGAGGGGTGGTGCAGGACGTGGGGGAGGGGTGGGGGTGGAGGGGCAGGTGGGGGCATAGGTGGTGTCACTGGACCATTTCGTGTCACTGGACCATGCCTCAGGTGCATCTGAAGACAGAGGCAGTGGTGGATGGAGTGGGGGTTAGGGGTCCAGAAGTGGTGGTCTCCCGCAGCTATTCTTTTACATTACTCTTGCTCTTGCTAGAGTTCCAACCAAGCAACAAACAAACAAACAACAACAACAAAAAAACACCTGGCCTGCCAATGGAAAGGGAAAAGATACTCCCACCATGTGTCAACAAAATTTATTGCCAAGCTGCAGTGTCTTGTTCGCGAGAAACCAAAAGAAATGAGGGACCTTATCTTTCAGGTCATCTTGTGTGGATTGAGATTTTTCCAAAGGCCGGTTTTCTCTTTGAGAACAAAATCTATTTACATCTGAGTTTCAAAATATGCCCAGACACCAAAAAGCTGTATTTTCACAAGAGTATGAGAAAATATCCCAAAATGTTAGTTATTAGATGAGAAAAAAATGAAAACACAACACATGAGGTTAATCCTGAACAGTTTCTCAAAGTCTCTACCTCTCTTCCTTTTGCGTAAACCACTTCTAACTATAGAGGTGCTCAAAACTTCATTTTTTCTATATTTTTAATAAAAATATTAAGGGTAAAAATATTAAGGGATATTTTATGTTGATTTGTTAAGTACCTGAAAACATATCTCTATACTTTTATTTTCAATTCATTATTTATAATTGTTAAATGAATACATTAGTTTATAAAAATGCATACTTTGTTTTGCTGTGGAAATTAACTATCTACAAAGAAATAATGACTTCAACGTTAGATTTCTTATTTTCTAGTGAGAGTTATAATAAAAGATTAAAACATGGGATATGACCAGCTCAGTGGCACAGAGCTTTCCTGATAAGCACAACGTCCTGAGTTTAACTCCCGTTCCAAAAAAAAAAAAAAAAAGAAAAATAACTAAAGAGACAAAGAACATAGTTACATTTCAAAGACATTTCTACAGACTTTTCCTCACCACAATCTATGAATAAGTCAACAGCCTATGAATAACTCATTGCCCAGCAGAAACCCAGTGTATGGACCATCGAGGTCACTTTTCTTTCTTATGCCTTGCAATCTGGGAATGAAATTGCTCACCATTTAGCACGGTGAATTTTCTGAAATTTCAGATGTCATTAATTTTGATTTTGCTTAATTTTACCATGCTGGGTAACTTGTCAGATTCTTTCCATTGCATGCAAATGAGACTGAAACACATCAAGAATCTGTATTTTTGGACAACTACATTGTGTCACCTCAAGCATTAGTACATTTTATATTTCTATGTAATCTTCTAGTCTGACTGACACTAGTGTAGTAAATTGAGTTAGCTTCTGAATGCATTTTCTTGATTATAGGCTCAAGAACTCCATGCCCAATAAGTGAGTATCCATTGATTTTTAAAGATAAATTACCGTAATGAATTGGAACTTCTGCTACCTTTGTCAACAAGGAATAGCTTCATATTTCAGTCAAGTTTCAAGTGTTGTTTGTTTCTAAATATTAACTTGTAGTCTTATTTACATTTAGGGTAAATATATTTCCATATAGTGTGACATTTAGCTTTTAGTATTTTTCATAATCCTTTACGATTTAACACCTATCTTTCCCAAAGTAATTTTTGAGTAAAATTCATATATTAAAACATTAATCTGAAACGAAACTAACAGTTGTCTGATTTAACCTAGTCTAGTCGTATGCTGTAGTTGCACCACAAACCATTTACCTATATTTGCCAGATTGGTAAAGATGTCATTCAAACAATATCTTGGCAATATCTTTACATCTGCAAATAGAGGAAGCTATTTTTTCACCTGGAGATAAGGGTTATGGATTCAAATGATTTGACCACACAAAAAATTATCTTGATCTCTGTGTTAGTATTACAGGGCTTCCATAGCAAGCATCACAAACCAGAGAATGTATTGTTCCATTGTTCCTGAGGCTTACTGTCTAAAATAAAGTACCACGGTTCTCCCTCAAAAGGTCATGGAAATGAATCTTTTCTTGATGTTCCCCAGCTTTTGAGGCATACTTGCATTCCATGCCCTGCAGCTATATCATGCTGATCCATACCTGTGGTTTCCCCTGACTTTCTTCTACCATCTTTATTCCTGCATATCCCTCTCTGTCTCTCATTAATATGAGAATTGTACTGGAGGCTCACTGGCAGCCTCTTGCTGTATTCATATGCAACGATTTTGTTTTCAAATGAAGTCCAGTTCTGAGCTTTGAATAGATAGCAGTTTTGCTTGGGTAATGGTGGGTAGAGATATTCACTCAGCCATCACGATCTTCCATTTATAACTTGAAAGAAATTGTAAGAAAACATTTTGAATGAGTGAAGGATCTCATAGAATATAACACATTGTAAAAGTTAATGACAACTCAGTGTTTCTATTACCATATATGAGTAACTACATACTGGATCCAACACTTTCCCTATACTTGTAGAAATTCCACTGGTATCACCAGCAAAATTTATTATACATTCAGCCTCTCTCTTCCTTTCAATATCTTGTCCTTCCTAAAATCTAGATTCAACACTTTCCAAAGGAAGTGATTTCAATATTTCTTCTCCTAATGAACATGAAGCAGAGATTAGCATCTTTCAATGCCACTTGAAAATTATTCTTTGTTAGACATATCACTTCTTTCAAGAAAATAACTTTTCAGTATGCCACTGAGGAACCTTTTGCTGTTATCCAATCCCCTCTCTATCATTTTGTCCTCTTTTCATGAAAATTTTATTAATCTCTTTAATTTTCTTTGCCAGGTCTGGCTTCTGTTGTGATTTTAAATATGAAATATTTCAGTTTTAAACTAGGCATGGATCTACATGCCTGTAATACAGGCACTTGGGAAACAGCAAGGAGGATCAAGGTGAGTTTTAAATTACTGTGGGGTACATAGTGAGTTCAAGGCTAACCTCACCTACATAGTCAAACACTGTCTCAATTTTTTTTCCAATTGTATTACTCAGTTCCTTAGAGTCATAGATGCAGATATAATTTGCCTTCTATTAGGGACCAGGGAGATAGCTCAGTAAAATAAGTGCTTGCCTGCCAAGTTCAAGGGCCTGAGTTCAATCTCCAGTTCCAACAAAGAAGGAATTACCTTTGATTATGGTCATCCATCCACTCGAGAGAACCCTAGTATCTGTAAAAATCCCAGTTTTAAGCACCATCTCTGTAAACTTCACTGTCTCTCTCTCCCGCTCATTATTCACTTAATTCCCCTTTTTTTCCTGCATCACTAATACACTAATTTGTACCTAGCTATTCTTATTAGTGTGCACATGTTCTGTGGTAATTCTTATCTAGTGGAGAAATTACTCTCAATTCCTGCATTTACCTCAAGTCCCTGCCTTCCTAGTATTTAGCTCACATTGTCTTTAGTTCACATTAAAAAAAATTATGGAAAGTGCTGTCTGCATTCTCTGCCCAACTTTCCTTTGCAGTCAAATACATCATACTTTTATCCCAATACCTGCGCTAGGTGGACTGAATGTAGGAATCTCTAGTCACTAGTGCCAATATTGTTTTTATTTTCCCTACAATATCTCAGTAGCATGATGTACATTCAATTATCTGTCCTTCTTGAAATATCTATTTCATTCAGCATTGTGGACACCACACAGTTATTCTTATCCTTCCACTTCACCACCAATCACCACTAAGCACCATTTCATAAATAATCAGCACTAACTTACACCAACACTCCGTGTTGTGACCTTTTTCTCTGTCTGCATTCACTTTTAGAGGTATCTATTGGATGCTCGTGGCTTGATGTTTCATACGTATGCCATTCAACTTCATTTTTTCATGCACAATATGCACATCTGTGCCCACACCTCTAAACCCAGATATCTGATTAGTTACTGTTTTCCTTGCTTTCTTCATTGCTTGGTCAGATACTGATTGCCCATAAGTGAAAGGAAAGACGGTATATTTTAGCTCATAGGTTGTGGATATTTTAGCCCACCGCATTTTAGCTCTAACCCAGGACAGCATGAACAGAGTCATTGAGGAGAAACAGCTGGTGTTTTGACAGTCAGGAAGCAGCAATTTTACTTCTACCTTTGCTTTCTTTTCCATCCAGCCTTGAAGCCAAGAGGTCGTTACTTCCTTCACATGGTCTTGCCTCCTCTGTAAGTCTGTCATTCACATCTAGAACTATGGTGCACCAGTCAGTTCCAGTATCATACCCATCATCCACTCGCTCCCAAAAGCTCTACATATGAGTGTTCGAGATGCTGGGGAGAAATCTAAATATAACATTCATAACTTGATCCCCCCAAACATTTATATAGATTTCTTCATGCAAAAATCATACTATTAATTTTCAGCTCTGTTTCAGCATAGCTTAAAAGTCAGAATCTAAACCTTCACTGAAATTTAGGGAAAACCCTGATCAAATGTCCTGTAAAAAAAATGTTGAGAAACTTAGTTCCAACACACAATAGCACAAGAAAAACAATTTTATTCCGAAAGGTGCAATAGGAGGCTATAAAGAAAAGGGATTAAAGCAATAACAAAATCCAATAGGAGAAAGATTGAATTCCATAGTTTCATTTCTAGCATCTGGGGCAGATTGCACTGAGAAGTGAACTCTTTAGGGCTAGCCGGCCTCTGCCCCCTGGCGCTGCAGTTACTTGCAGTTCTCATGGCTTCTCACTTGAGCAGTATTAGCTCATAGCTTTCAGCATTCTTCGTGTGACCCATGGTTCTGGCTTATGCAGTTTTGTAGGGTCTTTGCTACACCTTCCGACTCATGCTCACAACTTCACGTGCCACCTAATTCAAGAGGCACATTTTCTAGCTTTCTGGGTCTTTTTCTGAAAAGTGGAAGCCTTCCTGACCTCACAATTCTCCAACTCTGATTGAACTTAAAAACAGCACCCTGTGCATGATATCAAAGTCTGTACCAGGTAAAGAACAGAAAAGCTTCTCTTTCTTTCGTCAGTAGGGTTAATGACCTGTATGACTAAGTGCTGTGAACTCAATCCCGAGGAACAAATTTCCTATGCCTCTATTACCCTGCAACATGGTGTCCTGAGTCTCTATTCTCAGTACAAACTCATATGCATTTCCAATTTAAGGTTCTAATGGGCAAAATCTTGCTTTATCTTGTGATGACCTCAAGCAATTTCTTTCTTGTCTGGTTCCAAAGTTCTTAGATTTTAGGTTGCTAATCTTTGCAGCAACCAACCTCTTCTCTGCTCCATCTTTACAGGCTCCAACTTTACATGACCTTCTCTTCTGCCCAAACTTTCCAAAAGTTCTTAACAATTTTGCTGGACCATTTGTTATTGATTCTCCAGGTAGAATAGGCTTAAAGCCCCAACAGTTGCCATGTCACAACCTCAACATTAGACTGCCTTAAATTTTCTTCTATCGGAATAGTTAATCTTCTTCCCTTAACCTCAGCCTCTTATAGTGTCTTTGGGTATGAGTAAAATGTAGATAAAATTTCTACCATTTAATAAAATGTATGTCTTCAAGTCCAACACAAATTCAGTTCTAGTTTCTAACTGAAATGTTCTGAGTCTTGATTGGCTTCATTGTGTTCAGCATTCTGGTGTTCTGACTTCTGATCAGAATCTCCCAGCAGGCTTAAGTCACAATATTCTAAGGCTGCTTCTGCAGCACCTTCAAAGCTTTCTAAACTTCTCCCACAAGTGAATTCCAAAGAGTTCTGAGCCCTAATACTAACTCTAACATCAGTTCTCATCTTTTTATTCTTATGAGGATTTTGTTTACAATTCAGTACATAGTTGCTACTGGTCCCTTTAAGATTCCTATATCTGAGGTCTGGGATATAGATCAGCAATGCAGTGCTTGCCTGGCGAGCATAAGGTCCTGAGTCTTGTTCCTGAGAGCCTCCCTCCCCAACATATATTTTCCTGTTTTCTTTATTCAGTCATGATAATGTGGATAAAAATAGGAATTGTTCTATTTTTTTCTCTGTCATCCACTTTGCTTTTCTATATATTTGTATAAAATTTATTATATTTATGTGTGTGAGACATAAGCTGAAATATCTTTATTTTTATGTATTTGACTCTTCTTTTATTATCAACTCATATTTTATTGACTTTATCTTTTCAAATAATCAATTTGATTTTGGTTTTCTTTTGTTCTATTCTCTATTTCTGTTCTAATACTTGTAATTTCTTGCCTTAAAATCTTACATCTTAATTCCCTCTTTTCTAATTCCTTGAATGTTAAAATTAGATAGCACTTAAGTATAGGAGATCTTTTTTATATAGGTATAAATAGCTATAAATATTTTCCTTATTCTACTTTTTTGCAACAATATTTATTTTGTTAAACTGTGTTTGCTTTTGTCTCAACGTCTGATTTATTTCACTTTAAATTTTCTTCTTAGACCCAGGGGTTGTTCAAATACACATTGTTAGTTGTTGTGTATGTGTCAGCTTTTCCATTTTACTTTTGTTATTGGATTTTAGTTCCATTTCATTGTATTTCTAATTGATATGTGAAATAAATTCAATGATTTTCAAATTCATATATGTGACTTACAAAATATAGATCCTGGAAAATATTCCAAGCATATTTAAGAAGAGTGTATATATTTACACTGCCCAGCAGAATTTTTCTGGATATGTCTATTAGATCCAATTGTCCTACAGTGTTTCCAAGCCCTTGGTTTTCATTTTTTCCAGTTACAATTCTTAATGTAATTTATGGAGATTTTATTTAGTTTGAAAAAGAATGACCAAAAAAAACTTGAAGGGGTTGGGGAGATAGCTCAGTAGAATAAGCGCTCCTCTGGTAAGAGCAAGGGTCTGAATTCAATTCCTGGTTCTGTAAAAAAAAAAAAAAATGATCCACAGCAGTACACAAGAATATTGGCCTGGATAGGATACTTGGTAATGATCTTTGTCACTTCAAAATGTTTCATTTTTGTTTTCTATCATGCACTGTCTTTCTTTATTTTTCCTCTTAAGATATGTTATATCCATGGAGACATATAATATACATTTACATTTTGCCTTCCTTTTCCTTTAAAACACAAGTATGTAGAAATTTATGGTACATAGCAGTTGTTGATAATTTCTTGATGGATGAAGGACTGTGTATATTTTACAAAATATCTTAAGATTTAGATGTCAGTGGATAGATTTCTTTTTTTAAAAAAAGGAAAATCCTGATGGAACAAAATGCAAATCAAATGTGTGTCTAATTCTTCAGTCAACTTTTTAGCTATATAGCATTTGTAAAGAAAATTGAAAGGAACCACAAATAACATAAGATGGTGGGAATACAGAAATAGATTAATTACAAATAGACAACTGGCATGTTTTCCATTGATAATAAATCACACCTTCACTGGACACACTCATTTACTTTTCCATGAAAAATAACTGTTTGAATAACTTCATTTGTCTACAATCTGTGAATGTTCTAAATGGCTTCAACAAGTGAAAAGTATAGATAACCTGGGATACTATCTTGGAAAACTGGTAGCCTTTTACCATATTTCAAAACCTTTTGAGTTTTTGTTTTTTTTTTTATACAGCATGACCACAAAAATGAAAGAACACTATAAAGTAAATCATATGTAAGTTGAAAATGACTAAATTCTGAATACTAAATGTCTAGCATTTTGTGCTTGTAGTACATGCTATATCATATAAATAATCAATAAATTTTAATCAAAGAAATTGTATATTCACCAAAAGATCATATTTTAATATATGCTTTATTTTAGCTGAGTCTATGGAACAATGAAGTCAATGTTCTAGCTTAAACCTCTGTAGAGATCAGTTAGTTTTTCATTGATGCTTACTCATGTTACAATCTTAAGTCAGTATTATTTTTATCTACATATTTATTTCTTGGTCACAATAAATAGGGGCATTATAAAACTGTTCCATATTTAATATGAATACATGCTCCCTTATATAATTGCAATTAATGGTATAATGTGATATCTCAGGACAGAACTTTGGAACTCATATCTTTTATCTGTTCATAAAATACTAGGCTTAATATTCTTTTATTTGTTTTGTTTTGTTTTTGTCTTCTTGAGGCAGTGTCTATCGATGTAGTTCAAGCTGATCATGAACTCACTTTGTAGCCCAGGCTGGTCTTGAACTCACAGTGATTTTCTTTCCTCTGCATCCTAAGTTCTGGGATTAGACATGTGAGCCAGCACACATGGAATGTTCTCAATAAAGTAAAGAATTGTAATCCATATTCAAGCTGCATATATGAACAAGGAGGATGAAATCTATATGAAACTTCATAAATTCAATGGAAAATTATAATACAGTTAAGTATCCATAAATATATACAAGCACCTATGAAAGATTTCTTGTTAATTCCCTTGATTCTACTTCATATTTTAAGTGTCTGATGATAACTGCAGTTTCTCATTGATACTAATTTGACTCATTTTGTTCTTCTCCAAAATTTTTAATGATTATGTTATCATATTTCCAAGAGCTGTGACTTTCATGTGGTAACCAGTGACGGGCAGCATAGAAAAATGGAAACTTATGCCTCAATAAGCATAGATTTTCTGATATGATAGATTGACAAATTCTACATACATTTCATTTATCGTAGTGCCTATGGCAGATATCCCACACTGTGCAAAATATTGAATAATGCTGACCTTATATTATGCGTTTTTAACATGAGAAGTGTCCTAAGAAATACTTGTGAGATGCTAGACATTTCGACCAGTTTGGTTGTAATGACCATTGTGGGTGCTTTTATATATGTTCAAACATATCTATCTGAAAACTCTAAGGCCATCCAGTGTCTGTATATAAGTGATTCTTCCATAAACCTGTGTCAAAAGATCAGCTGAAGACAAGCTAAAGATCATTCAAAGAATGACCTAGGTACATAGCAGAAATAATTGTGTGTGTGTGTGTGTGTGCATGTATGTGTACACTTAGATTCCTTTCATTAAAAATGTAGAACAGTGCCAATGTATTTACCTAATAAAATCTTATTTAGTTTTAAATTTGGGGGTCAATGATACTTTTTTTGTATATAAGCCTACATATTTGTATTTGTAAATGTAGACAGAGATACAAACACAGATACAGATATCAATACAGGTACAGATAGAGTGGTTCAGTGGAGTTTCTTGGAGATGATTTTGCAACAATTTACTTAAACTGTTAGAATTCTCTTGGATATGTTATATAATAAAGTAAGATACTAAATACATTAAAGGCTGTAAGATTACAGTTGTATTGTTCCAGAATTTCAGCTCTGCTCCTTCATCTTTATTTTTTTCTTCTTGGTGTAAGCATGGACAAATATATTATTTATGGAAAGAATATAATTTAATTAGTATAACAAGTTCTATAAGTAAAAAAAAAAATCCATGATGATTAAACATTAGTTCTTCTGGGAAGACCATGCTGATATCCATCCGTGGTTTCTTTGTAAATGTAAGACAAAATTCCACCCAAGAGGCCAGTGACATTAGGAAACTGAGCTCTCTGGAGTGCAGAGACTGAGGTTGTATATCTGTGACCCCTGTTCATAGCATGCTTCTTACCTTAGAATAGATGCTAAATCTGTACTCTCTAAATGAACTGCAGAAAAAGAAAACATTATGTCATAAAAGCCTACACTAATAATGCCAAGGGATCAGTGTTTAATTTGGACAAGAACAGTGATATGGCCCTATTAAAATGTTCAGTTTCATAACCATTTCAACCATGATAGAAAAATACCAGTTACTGAAACTTAAGTAAATGTATTATATGCCAGATAATTACAAGTACTGAAGAGGCAATCATAATTCAAATTGTTGTTATATTTACATTAACTTTTAGTGTCTAGTTGATCAAAGGTACATATTTTGTGGCCTGGATGAAGGGATCTGATAACGTTAAAGTCAAAAACATCAAAGAGAGTGATGGCCAAAGAGGTTAAAGGTAATAAAGAAAATAGATAGGTATAAAGCAGTCCATGGGGCATAGAAAATGTGGCATTTAGGAAACTGTATTGGTAGTAATCAAGTTGGTTCTTTCTTTGCTGAATATATGCTAATTCATTTATTAAGAAAACAGACATTTATTTGAATATCAGAGTAGTTAATTAAAAAATAGAGATGGCACAGTGCATAACCAACTCTTAGGGAAGCATTCATTTGTTTTTTTTTCTATTTTTTAATTTTTGAAGTATGCAAAATGGAAAAAAATACAAAAAGTTATTTAAAATAATGCATTTCATTAAAGTAATAAGAATTTCCAGTCTTTTTTTGTATTGCACAATGTTGTCTTCAAATTAATGTTTAGACCTGAACCTGAAAAGTTAGTTAAAAGATTATAAAAAATGAAAAGCGCCAGCCCCGCTCAGAACACACTGGTCCAACCACCAAGACCGGGCCTGGTGATGCGTGTGTGCAATCCTAGCTGAAGAGACAGAAGACAAGAGGATCACCATGAGTCTGAGCTGCACAGTGAGACTCTACCAAGCACATAAAAAAGTTAAAAAGGACTAGAAATTAAAATTAATTTTTAAATAATAAAATTTAAGTATTAACTGCTCTTTTCAACACAAAGCAGCAGAAAGCAGCAGCAAAATTATCCAAGCTCTCCTGGGTTAATATATCTTTTCTCCTCTTTCTTTTGTCCAAATGTATATTTCTGGATTTGCTGTAGAAAAAAATTTTAAAGCTAAGATGCAAACTTGATGTGTAAAGGGTTCTACACTGTATAGAAAACTGCTGTTAGTTGAGGCTACAGAATTTTACAAGGTGTACAAAAACAGCTGTTATGTACCTAAAATTACTCATTCATACTTAATCTGTCTCTTTATATCCCTTTCTCAGCATCATCTTTTTATATTATGTATGAGTACATTTATACAAATATGTATGTATAAAACCAGTCATAATATACATTTGAAGATTTTCCTCTATATGTACATTTAATAAGTCATTTATTAGATGAATAACACCCACAACATACTTTATGTAGCCATAAAGATAACTAAGACATATGACTTCACAGATTTTCATGCCAATATAGTGATAGGCATGTATTAAAAATATTAGCAGCTGGGCATGGTGGCGCAGGCCTGTAATCCCAGCACTTGGGAGGCTGAGACAGGAGGATTGTTGTGAGTTCGAGACCAGCCTGAGCTAGAAAGTGAGTTTAAGGCCAGCCTGAACTGCATAAGACCCTGTCTCAAAAAAACCAAAAAAAAAAAAAAAAAAAAAGAAATTAGCGTGTACAGCAAATGATTCTGATAAAGATTTACATAACAAGGAAAGTCCTGGGAATAGGATTTCTATGGAAGTCCTGGGAATAGTGGCCTCAATATATTTATGAAAAGGTATTTAATGTGCATAAAGAAAGGAATGTTTCATCAAAGGTTAAGGTACAGGGCTGGGGAGATGGCTCAGTGGAATAAATGCTTTCCTGGCAAGTGCAAGGGCCTTAGTTCAATCCCCAGTTCCACCAAAAAAAAAAAAAAAAAAAAGA